>JANDJT010000071.1:22622749-22632984 GCA_024331685.1 Stegophilus panzeri
AATAAAAAAATTAGTCGTGTTTGCTACCAAGTGAGCTAACGTTACGCTAACCGCTGTGTGTAAATAATTAAATTAGCTGTGTTTGCTAGAAAGCGAGCTAACGTTCCCAATTTTATTATTTATTTTTTGGAGGTCATTTCCGAATTTAAACTCCAAATGGACAATTTCCATTTGCATGATTTCATTGCTTGAGGGAACAATGGATGAAATGCGTGGCATATCAAATTAGTTGCTTGCCAACTGTATGATTGTTCTTGAGTTTTTCCCAATAGCCAGTTATTTATTCTCATTTAATAACGTATTCAGAGGAAAATCTGGTTTGTCTGTTTTCATTTATATCAATGTATTTCTGTAAATTTGGTTCATTTTGTAGACTTGAATTTATGAATTAACACAATATCGTGTGGTATCGTGATACTTCAGCTGGTATAGTATCGTAATATATGGTTTATGGTCATTCGTAGCGACAGTAAAATAAAGTTTACAAAGTTCACGTTCTTGTTTCAGGCTCCACTCGCATGTTAAATATGTTTTGCATTAAGAATTGTATTTCTGATGTGTTCCGTTATTGTGGCGCTCAGAATTACACTGCAAAATAAACCTTGGATGCTACTGAGGATCACATGTTAATGATAAATATTACTATGCAAGTCGTTCAGGGTGGATTTAACCTGTAAGTTAAGATACGATGTGAGCTTACGTTTTTGTTTACTTGGCAAAAAAAGACTAAAGCGATAAAGATATTTGTAGCTGGTTTACGTGTGTATTGTAGCAGAGCATCTTTTTAAACTAATAAATCAGCACGTTTATACTGAATTTATCTCTTTAATATTTAATCCAAAAATTAGGTTTGCCACTGGCCGTTAACACGATCCTTTAGCTTCTGAACGTTTACTCTGCTAACTGCTAGCTTCTAGTAACTATACAGTAACGACTGAGTTTATAAAGACAGATAGTATCATTTATGCATTTTTACATGCTTTTACAAAGCATTGAACATTGTAAAGTATATGATTGTACAGATTTCAGGATTTATGGTTTGTATTTAATTTATGACAAGTTTTGTATATCAAATGTCATAGCTTTGGAAATGGGCATAGGTTATAAACCATATTACTGTCCAAACTTACATTTTACACTCTTACTTATTTTTTTAAGCATCTTCAGCACTCTGTGAGGTGTTTTGTAGCACTGAAATTCTTATTTACTTTTTATCCATGTGACCACAAGGTGACAGTACAGAGCTACTTGAACAACAGACTATCACAGGCATGCGGAAATAAAAACTAAATACCTTTATCAAGCCATGGTCCTGAATGAATTGAATTTTTAATGCTATGTGTAGCAGGTGGATTACATGATGTCTGTTTCCTAAAAATATAACAGCAAAGAATTTAACGGCTTTGCTTTCATGGTTATCGGCTGGAAATTTGGACATTTAACTTATGGAAATATAACACTTACAGTAAATTAAGGCTGCATTATTCTAACTTAAATCCTAATATCTGAGTTTCTCAAATAAGATTCCTTGACACACTAATGTTGTTCAGAAGAATGTGTGTTTACATTGCAACAGTGTCCTACATTGTAAAACAAGCCTTATTATGCATGCTATTATAAACTTCGAAATAAATGCACAATTCTTTTTAATAACATCTAAATTAAATGATATTTAAACAATATTGGAAAAAAAACCAACTTCACAGTTATTTTGGAGTGGGTTATTAGCAGGAATAGTGACACTCTGTCCAAGGTGCATTGAACAATGAGATTTTGAATACAGTTTATATAATACGAAGTATATTTGTGTAGCGTAGACCTGACCACTCTGTGTTTTAGTGCACAGAATAAAACTTAACACATTATAAGCATATTAGAATAACATACAGTACACTGTCCACTAGAAATTTTTGTTTATTTGTATTTGGAAAATCAGTCTTTGGTCCTTGATTCATACATGGGCTATGAAACAAGAAGGATAAAGAAGGCATGCAATGGTAGAATTAGCAAAAATTAACAAAAAGTGCACTAAAATATACTTTTATTATTGTAGTTTATGAAATAAGAGTAAAATATCAGATGAATGAAATGAAACAACTGCGACCTGCGAAAATTCAACCTAAATTGGAACTCAACATACTATATTAAAAAAATAAAATATAAAGAAATCTATCTATCTATCTATCTATCTATCTATCTATCTATATATATATATATAAAATTTATTTATTTATTTTTTTCATTTGAATTTCCTACATGCAGATTATTATTATTATTATTATTATTATTATTATTATTATTATTATTATTATTATGTAGCATGTACACTGACAGGCTGCACACAGGTAGTTAGTATTTCTTGTTTCTTTTCTAAATGTGCACTATGCAAACAAAAAAAAAAAAAAGTCAAAGTCAAAACTCTGGTGTAAGAGCTACTTAATAATTAGTAAAGGAGTTTCCAAACTAGTGGGTGTGACCGTAATGTCGCTTGATTTCATCATGAGAAACTTTTTATTTCAATTCATTTTGTAAATATCAGTCTATGAATACGGGTTCTGTGCGCTCAGATTGAAGCAAGCAGGAAATGAAATCTGCACCCTTTCAGAAACACCTCCTGACTGTTTGTAAAGCTGTGTCAAGAAATAAAAATAATAATAATAATAATAATAAAAGAGATATACTGTGTATAAATAATATTCCTCATGTCCTTAGTGGATCCTCTACGGTTCTGTTTTCCTGGTTTCTTACAAGATTGTCCCTAGAGACGCTTAAGATGTACTGAAGGATTTGTTAATTTCAGAATGTCTGTTCATTCACTGTTCATTTTGTCTCTACACACATCATTATTTCTCTTTGTCTGGAGCCCAGAATGTGTTCTTACTCTCTGTAAAGTGCAAAACGTTCAGCACCAGGAATATTGTACGTCTAGTTTTAGCGCATTAGGACAAATCAGAGGTCAGAGGTACCATTTTTCCAAATTCCTGTTCCTCACTGTACTCCAATCTTCAGGCTCAGCGTCAATCTACGCGCCATCTGTACGAAATACGCTTTATCAATAAAAAATTTGACTGATGATATATAAATAAGACTCGATAGAGGCAGAATACTGGAACATTCCAGTCAGCCAAGCAGCAAGAGTTACACATCCTTTTGTTAAATTATTATTCAACATACAGGGAAAAAAATACCAAGAGGCTTTCAGTAAGAATCTATTATGGCTGAGTTTGTGAGGCTTTTATCGTTAATTAGACCACTGTGCGCATGCTGGAGAGACAAAGGCAGACCCGGCAACATTTCTCGGTTGTATTTGCAGTAGATTAGCCGAGAGGACCCGAGTCCATTCACGCAAATTGTTTTATTGTCCTCGTTGTTGTAAAGTCAATACTCTTTCACTCACGTAATCTTAACAAAAGCGTGCATCATTGCCGTGAATAAAGAAAATCGGCGACGTTTTACGACATCGCATTCCGGCTTCACCCGGCAACCAGGCAGCTGCCAGTCATCCGATGAGTTTAAAAAGAGTGCCGCGGAGTCCCAAGCTACCAGAACCCAACCTTCAGAGCTCTTTACCGCACAATCGGAGACGCTCCAGAAGCCTAACTAAAACAACAACCGAGACGAAGATGAGGACGTGTGTGTTGCAGTGTTGCCTGACCCTGCTGGGTTTGTCTCTGGTGCTGTGCAGTAACGGCGTCTCTTCTCAGCCGGACCTGGATCTGCGACACCGCGGACTTCTGCAAAGAGGTCAGGCCCTTGGCGTGGCTGCACAGGTTAGGCTGCATGAACACTGGCGCACACAAAAAACAATATTACATGCAAATACACGCTTGCTAATTCTTGTTGTGATAGGATGACGAGGCCCAGCCTTACCTTTATTACTAATCACGTATTACATGCATATATCATAGCTAAAATAATAGAGTGTGATAAGAAGTAACTTTATACTTGGGCATTTATATAGCACTTTGAACAATAGACATTGTCGCAAAAGAACTTCTGAGATAGATTTAGAGCTGGATCGAGAAATGCAGAGGCGACAGTGGCAAGGAAAAACTCCCTGAGAAGAAATGAGGAAGAAACCTTAAGAGGAACGGAAATCAAAAGCGAATGTTCTGGGTGACGCAACATATTTTGATTATAAAAGGATGATCGGTACGAGATGATGAAAATGAGAGTCCTGGGATGAGCACAAGAAAAGTCTTTCTGATTACAGCAGTAGTTCTTAGGACAAATCTATAGTATCTGAAGGAGTTTTCACTGAAACAAGGATCAGACTTAGGAACACTTGGGGTTTTTTGGGAAGTGCATACGGTATATCTTTAGGGATGAGTCACAAGTACAGAAGCTCCAAGCAGACAAATCAGGCAGATTCCGAGCACGTAGATTGGGAGAACACATTATCCTATAGTGGTTTAAAATGGTGTAGACTATGAACAGAGTGCAAGCAGGGACTCTGGGAGGTCTGGCGTATCTTATAGCTAAATCATTTCCGAAGCCCAATCATTTCCTAACACAAATATTTCCCTTGATTTTACGCTCTCATGAGAACTCGGGCTTTACGGGATAAATTGAGGTGCCAATCATTTCCTTCCTGAGTATTAGATTAGCAGGAATACCCATGGGAATGAAAACTGCAATGAAATACATTTGCTGTCAATCATTTCAGCCTGGGAAAGGTCTGATCGTGACAAGCACAGCTGAGACGTCAGTCATCTTCAACACGCCTTCTCAGTCTATTTAGGCATGTGTTCCTGCAATACTCATTTTCAAAAGAAGGAAGGAAAAAATTCGTGTCTTTCCGGGATATTCACTCTTTCCCCAAATCTCTAACTAACCTCTATCCTCAAACTCTCCGCCTTCTCTATCCTGTCTTGCCTTTCAGGAGTGGACTAAGAATGATCTGAAGGACATTCTAGCCCAGCTCACCATGCCAGAGTCAGAGTTTCAGGAGAGCGATGTTTCTACTCTGGGGACGAAACAAGATCTCACAGTGGAATTAGAGCGATCAGCAGAAGATCCCAACAGCCTTCCACCTCGAGAGCGAAAAGCAGGCTGCAAGAACTTCTACTGGAAAGGATTCACTTCCTGCTGAAGTGCTGCCTCTCTTGTCACATGACCCAACACTGGCCACTCCAGGGTCACTGCTGCTGTATGCCCCCGCCTTCACCTGTGACCCACCAGTGAGGTCGAATCAATAGCTGATTTCTATCAATTAATCATATCAATCAGATTCAGTTGTAACTTTGTAATTTGTAAAAAAATAAAATAAAATAATGAAGATTAACGCTTTATTTGATTTAAATTGTGTGTATGTGTGTAAATGTGAAACGTGACACAATATGTAGCAAACTCAGTCAGCACAGAGAGCAAAGACACAGAGATGACACAGAGGTGCCAACACTTATGATTTTTTTAACCCATTGCTAAGGCAGCGTGCTAGTTTTTTAGCCAATTGACCTGAAGGGAACTTCGTGCCAAGCCTTGCTTTCGTGACAATAGAAATCATGTGGATGGGACTGTGGTCTCTTTGGTTGGTAAAAAAAAATAAAGAAATAAAAAATAGAGGCACTGCTAATTATTAAGTAGCTCCACTTTGGACACTGGTATCACTTCAGTTTCTTACTGTTTCTTGATGCACATTTGAAAGTTTAAAAAAAAAAAAAATAGCTATCTCATCCACCAACATAGGCTAGGGTTTCTGGATTTTTTTCCCCTCTACCAGCTAGATTTTTCTTGCTAGCAATTGCACCGCTACGTTTTAGTGGACACTTTGCTTTGAAACACTTATTCCAATATAAGATGGATTTTTGAGCTATAACTTACGTGAAATATGGGTAGTCCTGTGACATAGCATGAGCAGCAGGTTGAAAAGACGTGTTGACTGGCTTCATGTGTCTTAGAGACAGCTAGCCTTCACCCTCCATGGTTGTTAGCAGCCATGTAGCGAGTCGTGGAGAGCTAGCTAGTGAGTGGGAATTGCCAATTTACCAAATTGGGAGAAAACACCAACACCACCACCAACAACAACAAAACAGGATTCCAGCACGTGCGGTGCTTGGACCCCTAAAAAAGTACGAATACAAAATGTGGATAAAATGGGCAAAATACTAATCTAAACATTTCTGTGTACTAATTTGTGGATGAAATAGAAATGTGTCGTGGTCTTTACCTCATTAAATGTCATTCTTTTCACACTTAACTATTTAATTCCAAGCTGTGCTTTAAGAGCACCAGGATCATAACAACATAAAAGTACAAATGGGTGTGTTTGTGTGTACGTGTGGTGATTACAGCCACTTTTAATATACGATTAGTGAAAATTGTTGGACATGAGAGACTTAAAAAAAAAAAGTAAGGACTCGCAAGATGGAAAAATCAAGAGTCAGAGACGGAGGACAGTTACCAATAATAGTCATCCATAGCAACGTCTCGTCGTGGTAATGGACCCTGAGAACCGAGCACGGGCGAGGTGTGTGGACACACACATCAGTCTGATGTATTTTTCATTAGTGCGTTATTAGTTGTGAAAGCTGTGCCGGGCTTCAGTGCGCCATCTCCAGAGGCTCACGCGGAGACGTGGAAAAGCCTGTTAGTCAGCAGTAATTGTTATTTAATTATGCTCCTGAAAGCAGCGCAAATATTTAAGCTCATCTGGGCTGTTTGATTAACAAGCTTGAGGAGAGACTCTGTCAGGCATTAAAAATCACTTTCCACTGGGTTGTTTACAAAGCCAAGGTTTTTATCTTTCTATATGTGTGTGTGTGTGTGTAGGTTAAACAATCCAGCAGTGGCTTAACGGATCTGAACTAGTACATCAAAACTTCTAGACCAAGTCCAGTTACAACAAATTCTTTTCTTAAAAAGACAGACTAACATGACAGAATAGATAAACCAGTTACCTTTTTATTTAACATCTAACTATTAGTGATTGTTTGTCTAAACAATTTGATTTAGTTGCTATGTTGTTGTTTTTCCCCCGCATTTACCACTATTGACTCGTTGACATTGGACAGATGAGACACTCTGGATTTGGATGTTACATGGGAAGAACCATCACATTCTTCTCTGATCATGTGTCTTTAAACTTTTTTTTTTTTTTCATTTTTCACTGTTGACAAGTCATATCTTCATGCTTCATAGTGTAAATAAAGTAATAATTTCACTTTCTGACCTAATGTCTCTTAGCCCTGACAGAAAGCGTGACCACATACTGGGGAAAAATATTCCAGTTTTAATGAAAAAAAAAAATCAATATTCTGCAAATATTATAGGAAGAAAGGATTAAAATGTCAAATGGAGAAATATAAATGGCTATATTGGATATATTTGCTTGAGAAAACAATCTCAAAATCTCTGTTTTAATGTCTACTCTTAACACTTCCGTATTTCTACACTAACATTTCCCCACGTCGAATACAGAACTCATTAATGCTCTCTCGGACCTAATGAGCAACGCAGCCTATCTCTCCTGTCCACGCTGTCTCTGCAGTAAAATCTCATTGACAGTTATGTCTGGATATATGTGCCTGAGTGTGTGTGTAGAAAAAAACACCCTTATTACCTCCGTGACTGCCCCCATCACCGTGCGTTATGGTTAAGAGGGGAAAATATCTACATGGAAGCCACAAAGGCACATTCTTTGACGTCTATTTCATATGATAATGCGCAGCTTTCGGGACTTCATTGTGAAGAAACGGTGTCTGTTAGGTCTCATTGTTTAAAAATGTTCGCCTGTGTCCGTCTGCTCAGATGGAGATAAGCCCTTACTGTCCGCCAGCTGTTGAGCTGTCAATCAAACAGCCTGCGGTATGCTAATACTGATGCCGTAGTGATGAGTCATAGTTCCAGCATAATAAACTGATGGTTAAAAGGCATATTTATTCCAAAACGTCACTAAAATTGGTGATATTGTAAAAAAAATAATAATAATAATAATTTAAAAAGTACCTATATGAAGTACGACCCCAATTCCAAAAAAGTCGGGACGCTGTGGAAAACGAAATAAAAACAGAATGCAATGATTTGCAAATCTTGTAAACTTATTCACAATAGAACATAGAAAACATGTCAAATGTTTAAACTGAGGAAATGTACCATTTTAAGAAGAAAAATAAGGTAATTTTGAATTTGATGACCACAACACGTCTCACAAAAGTTGGGACGGGGGCAATAAAAGTCTGGAAAATTAAGTGTTAGTAAAAAGAAAAAGCTGGAGGTTAATTGGGAACGGGTCAGTAAGATGATTGGGTATAAAAAGAGAATCTTAGAGAGGCAGAGTCTTTCAGAAGTAAAGATGGGCAGAGGTTCACCAATCTGCGAAAAACTGCGTCTACAATTTGTGGAACAATTTCAGAATAACATTCTTCTATGTAAAATTGCGAAGACTATGAATATCTCATAATCTACGGTACATAATATCATCAAAAGATTCTGGAGAAATCGCTGTGCGCTAGAGACAAGGGTGAAAATCAATATTGCATGCCCGTGATCTTCGGGCCCTCAGGCGGCACTGCATTAAAAACAGGTATGATTCTGTAATGGAAATCACTGTGTGGGCTCAGAAACACCTCCAGAACTCATTGTCTGTGAACAAGAGCCATCCACAAATGCTGGTTAAAGCTCTATAATGCAAAGAAGAAGAAATATGTGAATATGATCCAGAAACACTGCCGTCTTCTCTGGGCCAAAGCTCATTTAAAATGGACTGGGGCAAAGTGGAAAACTGTTCTGTGGTCAGACAGAAATTTGACTTTTTTTTTTTTTAAACAATGGACGCCGCATCCTCTAAACTAAAGAGGACTAAAGAGGAGAGGGACCATCCGGCTTTTTATCAGCACTCAATTCAAAAGCCTACATCTCTGATGGTACGGTGGTGAATTAGTGCCTATGAAATGGGCAGCTTGCACATCTGGAAAGGCACAATCACTGCTGAAAGGTATATACAGGTTTTAGAGGAACATATACTTCCATCCAGATTCCATCCCATCTTTACTTCTGAAAGACTCTGCCTCTCTAAGATCCTCTCTTTATACCCAATCATGTTACAATCATGTCAATTAACCTAATTAGTTGCAAAATGTCCCTCCAGCTGTTTCTTTTTAGTAACACATACTTTTCCAGCCTTTTGTTGCCCCGTCCCAACTTTTATGAGACGTGTTGCGGCCATCAAATTCAAAATTACCTTATATTTTTTCCTTAAAATGGTACATTTCCTAAGTTTAAACATTTTATATGTTTTCTATGTTCTATTGTGAGTAAAATATGGGTTTATGAAATTTGCAAATCATTGCATTCTGTTTTTATTTACATTTATTTACATTTTACAACTTTTTTGAGTTTCAATGTCAGTTTAAAAAAAAAAAAAAGCATTCTGAACCATTGTGTGTGCGTACCCATTAACCTCTCGGTATGAGACTGATTCTTGTGGAGCCATCAGTCTAAGCACGGCACCAGGCATTACTAAACAACCATCACGAAATTAGCCAAACAGCACAAGCAACAAACAACCAATCAGCCAGTTCAAAGACAAACAGCAGGACATCCTCTCTACAAGTGTGCATTTGCATGTGTATGTTCTCAATAAAACAGCATGGTGTCAACACACCAGGCGAGTCTATTAGCCCATGTCGCCCTCTTCACGATTCATCCCATTAAACACCATTTACCACTCTCCCTACTGCTAGACCATAATAACTGTGCGTGTGTGTGTGTGTGTGTGTGTGTGTGTGTGTCTGTACATGTGTACATGTATTTACACCTGCAGTCATTGAAAGGACAAAAGTGACCAAATACTCTTAAAAAGATATAGGATAATGTAAAGCGTCCTTTGTGTGAGGACATTGAACACTATTTGACATACATCCAAGTGACAGAATACTATCAAAATTGCCCACAATGATAGGATAGTGTCAAATGCCCTCACAATGTTATAATAGAAACAAATGTCCTCACAATGACAGGACAGCTCCAAGTGTCTTAAAAAATGACTAAACCAAATAGTGTCAAATGACCTCACGATGATAGGATAGAGTCCAATGTCCTCACTATGGTAGGACAGCTCCAAGTGTCTTAAAAAATGACAGAATAGTGTACAAAGATGATACAATGATAGAGTAGCATTCAATGTCATAAAAATGATTAGATACTGTCAAATGTCCTCACAATGACAGGACATTGAAATAATAGTGTCCAACGTCCTCACAATAATAGGATAGTGTCAAATGACCTGACGATGA
>JANDJT010000071.1:22645946-22655946 GCA_024331685.1 Stegophilus panzeri
AGCCTAGACTTAAACACTGAGACTGTGTCTGAGTCCCGAACACTAATTGGAAGACTGTTCCATAACTGTGGGGCTTTACAAGAGAAAGCTCTTCCCCCTGCTGTAGCCTTCGCTATTCGAGTTACCGTCAAAAAATCACTTCAAGAGGATGCAACAATTTTTAGTCTTAAACCAGCCAAAAGGCGAAGAGAACACACACTGTCTGGAACCCCAACACTGGCACTAATGCTAACCATTACACCACAGTGGGACAGTCTTAATATGTGTATGTTGGACTTTTGTCATCATGAATCACTTCATGACGATGCAACAATTTTTACTGTTAACCATCCAAAAAGCAGAAGAGAACCCACACCTTCTGTAGCCCCAACACAATCCACTACACTACAGAGCTACAGAAGCAACAACTGTGTGTGAGTGTGTGTTTTTTGGACTTCATGAAACATCTCCCAATAAAACAGCACAGTTTTTCTTAAACCAGCCAAAAGGCAGATTAGAACCTGGACCATCAGGAGCCACAGTACCGGCACCCTCTAACACTACACCACAAAAGGAACGGGTAGCAGTCCATAATTCTAATAAGAGGAAACCTGGACCTGACGCTGATATGAGGAATGTTAGATGTGAGTAAGTGTCAGTGTCGTGGTTACTGAACCTTCTGGATCTAATCTGTATTTTGGCAGGTTTAAGACTATAAAGTGGTGCTGTAGCAGTGTGAAGGTGTGATGGAGACGGTGGTGTGTACTGACTGTGTATAAAAAAAACCTCTCACCCACACTATCACTGGTCACTCGCCCTCCTCCACCTTCCTCCTGTCCTCCTCCACCCTCTCCCTCTCCATCACACACGGTACAGAGAGAAACACACTTTCTCAGACAGGTCTCTTTGAAAAGATAAAAAACTCCCAGTTAAGGCCTCCATGGTAGCTTCCCTGTTCCTGGATGTCTTTGCTATTATGCTAATGAGGTAAACCCTGATTGGACACCAGGCCCAACTATTTGTTCTAAGTCATTCTGTGTTTTTATTCTCACTACTTACTCATTTAAATAGCACACGGAGATCATTAATCCATAAAGGAAATCATGAAACACAGAGGGAAAGACAAATAAAATGATATTTGAATATAAAATATTTTAAAAAATATGGAGAATTGTGGAGACCATGTGGTCAGATCAGTAATTCCCTTTACACTGGCTACTTTCTCTGGAAGCTCTAAATTGTTGTTATTAGGGGGCCAAGCACCGACTGAATGTGTGTAGTGGAACTGTATTCTTCCTTCTTATTATTATTTAGATCAGAATTTGTTCTCTCAGTTCAGTCATTTTTTCATTGCGTATTCACCTACAGCCCTGAAGCTCCAGAACCTCACAGCTGAGAACCGGATGTAGTAGAGAACCTAGCAGAACCTTTCCTCTGTTTGGGTTAAATTGTTTCCTTCTCCACCATTATATGTAACGAAAATTAGTTGTTTAGATTGAGCTACCTGTATTATTCCCCAAATATGTGGGGAAGCCTAGCAGATCAACTCGAAAGGGGAAATTTGGCTAATTTAGTATTGCTGATCTACTATCCATCCAGCGATAAGTTGAACTTAACGTATTCATTAATTATGCAGTAGATATTACCTCCATGGCAACAATATCCTAAATACATGGAATCATTATTTTAAGAGCATGTAGCAAGATCAACAATTCAAGGCAATGGAAATCGTAAACAATAAGACACATTAAGTGTGTTTAAAAACAGACTAAACTTTATTGAACCATTCCACGACACAGAAACTAATCTAACACATAAACACACACACACACGCAAGCAAGCAAGCAAGCAGTGGCGAATGAAGTTCTGAGTTTATAACAAAGGATGTATTTCACAGACTATGACCTGAACAAACCGACAATTTTAGCAATCTAATTTTCCTTCTTTAGAAGAGTTTTAAACTGAATATTACATGCACCAGTCTTAGCTAGATTCTGGGGTATTGCTTACAATTGTCCATTATCCCAAACACTTTAGAGCTGCAGAGATAGAGACGACCCGCGATAAAGCGTGTACTCTGCAAAAATCTCTTGATATGTCCGAGCACATCGTTGCGCTTGAGAATATGGCGGCCAGAGTTCAAACATAAACGATCAGTTTGCCCAAGAGTACAGAAAGCAAGCTTTTGCATTACCATCAGCACGGAATTATTTATTTATCTATTTATTTTTGCTTTCTTAACATTGGTTATAATATATTTAAGAGAGCACATCATACACAGAGCCTGCTGTCATCTCTATAAAAAAAAAAAAAGAAAAAGAAAAAGAAAAAAAGAACAAAGGTTGACTTCTTCTCCTCTTAATTCCTCCGGAATACCATTTAAAAGATAGTGAGCATTTAAAACCTCGACAGTGCTACTAAGAGCATGATAAAAGACACATACAGACAATTTGTGCTTATTAAAGCTTAAATACCAGGAGAGAAATTCGGTAATTCATCCCTTTAAATTTCTTAATGATGTAATCTATCATCTGCCCGAGTTATCGTTAGAGAACGGTGTTATACGTAGGGTTTTTAAATCCCTCGTGAACCTGGTGATTGATAGGTCTCCTATGGGGACATTTACCCTGTCAACACATGCAAAGCAAATTATTGGTCTTTCCTAAGAACTATATAGGCTACTGTAGAAGTTTTCAGCATACTGTGCAATCCTAATATTTAAAAAAAAAAAAAAAAAAAAGTGTATCGTTCTTCATGTTATGGTTCACAGATTATCAAGTGTGGACCGTTCACATGTAGATAAGAAAAGATGAGCTCCGATTAAGCGTTCGAGAAGCACAATCGTTAAAAACGTGGCATAATAGTTGCTTTTACTGATCAGGTATTATTCACGTGATACGCAGTTTCAGGACAGCACACTGAAGAGCACTTTCTCATGTTTTTCTGCATGTAATCGTATATTAATCAAGGGTTTGCACTAGAACTGACACCCCTAATAACGTCCTGTAATCTGTGTGTTCCTGTGTCAATGGTGATGTTATTATTTCTGATCATATATCCGAATATAGCCAGATGTCATTCAAATTTTCAAAGGAAATAGTCCGGGGTGTCCATTGTCATGTCTGCTATTTGGATTACCTGTTTACATTTTGCTGAGTAATATTCTGTTGATGTATTAATATTTATAGCAAACTCTCCTGTAAGCTTCTCTAGTAAATTCCAAATTTAATTTACAATAATAATCAGCATGTTTAGTGTTTTGGGGTTTTTTTTTGGTTTAGAAATGGGATATAAAATACATTTGGGAAAATCTAACACTATGCTAACACTGGATAACCTTGTTACACGTGTATAGTCTCCCTCAGGATTTCTCTGCCTAAGTATATTCATCACGACGCTGTACAAAGCCAACTTGGACAACGATTTGACAGAATTAGATACAAGGTGGAATGGTATTTCACTAAAAAATAAAAAATAAAAAGAACATACTTCTACATCTACTTCTACAACAAATTCAAATAGTCCCTGTTATATTCACCACAAAAAAAAAAATGAAACTAAACAGATGGCTGGGTTCTTTTATTTGACATAAACAGAAACCCCTTATTAAGATGTCAGCGCTGCAATTAGCGAGTGATGTGGGTGGTCTGGATCGTTCAACTAAGTGCTCATTTACAATATATAAATGACTGAGAGCATCATGACAGCTCCTACAGTATGTATGTGTGCGTAGATGCTGAAATGTTCCCTTAGAAAGCCACTCAGTACTGCAATACTCCAATAACAATTAATACAGTCAAAATGAGAAAACGCACAGATGTTTTCTTTTTCATAATGATATACAACCATTTTCAGTATAGCAACAACCAGCTGATTGACAGGACGTCCAGCAAATATCCTGTTTTTTGTTTGTTGTTGTTTTTTAGCTTCAAGTTTCAAGATTTGAAATCTTGAGCATTCTGAGATGCTTTTCTGCTCACCACGGTTGTAAAGAGTGGTTATTTGAATTACCGTAGGCTTCCTGTTGCCTCAAAACACTATGACCATTCTCCTCTAATCTCTATCATTAACGAAGCCTTTCTGACCTGCAGACCTGCTACATACTGGATGTTATTCATTTTTCTGTTGTCACTGTTGTGAAATCTCAGCTTCTGAAAAACTACAACCAAACCATCTGGTACCAACAACCATGCCTTGGTCGATGTCTCCGAGATCACATTTTTACCCCATTTCTGACCACTGATGTGAAGTAAATATTAACTGATGCTCTTGACCTGTAGCTGCATGATTTGATGCATTGTGTTGCTGCCACGTGATTGGCTGATTGGACAATTGCATGAATGTACAGGTGTACCTATTAAAGTGGCCAGAGAGTGTATACTCTCAGACCCTGCTGACAGTGTGGCCATTTCTACCACTGTACGTCAGAGAAACCAAGAGGAGACTGGCTGCTGGTGTTGTCGAGCACCTTCATACCTTCGGAATGAAAGATTTCTCCAGTGGTGAAACACTTCAAAAGTGATGGACATAACATTAACGATGTGCATGACAATCACGATTACACCGACCATTTCGATTATCTCTTCTAGCTCCCCTCCTCAAGGCCCAGAAGCACTTAGAAGCACTCAGATGATGAAGAACTTTTGTCCATAATGTCCTGTTTCTCTGGAAACTTTGTTTACTACGCTTAATATTTAAAAAAAAAATAATAATAAATAATTTACAATACAGTATCTACTACTTCTGAGGATTTTCTTCATGGCTTCATCTCCAGTGGATCTTCATTTCTTCATGGCTTCATCTCAGGTATATATACCTGATCACCTGTGCACGGCTGTTGTCCTCTGCCATAGAAATAACCCTTTTCCCTTCCCTTTGGTAGGTGCTGGAAGCATATCACTTTATAGCTCAAGGTAGAGTTTCAAAATGTTACAGGTTTTGCATTAAATTAGGAAATTTTCAAAAGACCATAGAGAGAAAGAGACACAAAGAATGCAAAGAAAAAAAGTGTTACTATTTATACATCATTTAGGTTTTAGCCAAAGCAACAGGTGAAACACTGACCAAAATAATGCAGTAGGAATAGTGCTCTCCAGCCTCAACTCAAAATGGTGCAAGCTATAAAATCATAATACAGCATCTAAATTTAGAAGCTGAACACTAAGTTCCATTGCGATAAGCCTGGTTAACCTTGGTAGCTTGTTACTAGAGAAACAGGAAATAGAGATAGGAGAATGGGCCAGTATGGACAGTACATTTGAGCAAAACAAGTAGAACTTAACACCAACAGAACTGACAGGCATGCCTCCATCTAGTCCTTGTTGATACTAGTTTGTATGCCTGAAATATCCCTCTATAAATAATTTCAGATTTTTGACCTTGCTGTGACCTTGATATTGATTGATTCAATCAATTCTAGTTACCATGCTAATCTCAGATGGCAAAAATAATACAGTAGATCGTCAGACAATAGGCCTTAAGTTCTGGAATATGAACCTGTGAGTAACATCAACATTCCTGTATGACAAACAGGAAGGAAAATCTCATTTGGATCGATTCAAGTTCATCTGTTTGTGACAATGATAATTCGTTATGAATCCTACAAACATTAAACCACACGGTCTTGAGATATTGATTCTCTAAAGAGAATCTTGGCTGAGCGGACAGAAAACACAAAGATAGACAACCCGAAAGCATAATGTCTAGTAGCGGAGGCATACAGAAGCCAGTATGAGATAATAACACTGACATGTTCAATCCTGTTATAATCAACATTTGCTGTGAAATAAACAGAAAATGTATATACAAATTTATATACTTTAAGTAAGGTATTTGCCCGATCAAAAACAGTTCAAATCTGATATAATCTTCAGTTTCAAACTTTGTAAAAAAAAAAATTGTAAATACCTGGTTTCTTAAACATCCATCTTTGTTTGAAATGGGCGACGTTTGAGGAAACCGTCCTCCATCAAGGTAACCAACTAACAACAAATAAACAGAAAAATAGAGTACATAGTATAGATTACAGAAAGAAAATGTACAAAATTAAAGGAAACATATTAAAATATCCAAATAGTAAAACAGGACTGGTCAATATAGCAAAACAAAAAACATTCTCAGTACATTTCTCATATCATTCCATATCAATCACAGTTAAGCGTGATGATGGTTTTAAGTGTGAATTGTAGCTAATTTTAGTTTATTCTGGTACAATATACAAATCTTACAAAACTGTTGCTGTTACGTTTATAACTTCATGCCTAAATTATTTTTATTCTTTCACTGTAAAACCGGATAAGTTCATTTAACTCCAAAAATTTGAGGAAACTAATTACCTCGAAATTTTTAAGCTGATAAATCAATTTCTTTAAGCCAAATACACTTAAATATAACAATTTATTTTAAATTACAAAGTTTTAGTTAAATTTTTGTTATATTTAAGTGTATTTGGCTTAAAGGAAATTGATTTATCAACTTAAAAATTTTGAGGTAATTAGTTTCCTCAAATTTTTGTAGTTAAACGAACTTATCCGGTTTTACAGTGTTGATATAAAGCATAAAAGGCACGCAGCGTCCCCTAGTGTTTTGGTTGTGACCTCATGCTGAAAAAGAACAGTAGACACTTGTATTTGATTTTGGTTTTTTTCTTCGATATTGACAATATTGACTTTTTCAGTAAAATATTGATGTCTTAAATCAATTCAGTATATTTCATAGTTTTATAATAGCATCATCATAACCGATCATCTGTGGATGTCCTGCACGTGCTTTCCTCTGGTACAGAAATTATCATTTTTTTCCCTTTGCCTTGCTTAAGCTAGTTCAATTTTGACACCATTAACTGTTCTGTCCACTGTGCATGTCCCGAGCGTGGGGCAGCCTGATTCCCACCCCAATGGGCCTCTATTAACGCTTGTTGCAATTCCTATTTTTGACCACTAGGTGCAATGGTAAATAAATGGAAGCTACTGTACGCGAGGCAGTTGAGGCTGGTACCTGAGCCTCAACCAAATCAATGTAAGATCAGTTACTTCCTGTATATCTGTCAAATAGCACCATGTTGTTGTTGTTGTTTTTTAAATCAACAGTGATTGGCTGATGTAGTAATCTGTGTTGTTTAGCAAAATTGTGTTGCACAATGTCATAAACAATAATAAAAAGGAAAATGAAACCGTTGCTGATACATAAGGAGCAAACTGATGTGAGCGTTTAGATTTTAGATTCTGCGTAGTATAAAATCCTGACTTTTGTTTTCAGTGTATTATTTTTTTTATGGTAATAAGACATCACGCATCGTGGGTTTTTAATCTATGACTGTATCATGAATACTTCTACATCAGCAAGTCACTTGAGTAATCTTTTTAATCTAATTTATAACCTTAAATTAAGTCTTTGCTACTCACTGCCACCTATGCAAGCAATACAGGTGTGCGGACTTTTATTTCATTATGTGTGTGTGAGTGTGTGTGTGAGAGAGAGAGAGAGATAGCAAGCTCCTCCTGTTCTTTAATGGCATTCAGTCATACTTAATGTCTCCAATTTACTATTTTGTTTCTAACACTTTAACTCAGTCTAGTAGTGACGTATGCTTCAATAGCTACTCAGAACACACACAGGCACACACAGACCCTTTTGTTTTTAGACTCCACACGTCACGGCACTAACATCCGCTGCCAAGCTTTTAAGTGTAATTAGTAAGCCTTCAGCAGATTAAAATAGGGAGCATACTTCTGCTATTAAATTCCTTGAAAGGAAGCGGTAAGAACTCCACGGCTTTAATCTCAATCTTTAATTCACACAAATTGGGTGACATTGTGCGCTACGCTGACGCTTTTCTTCAGTTTGAAAAGGTGGGTACATTTCGAAGACGTTCGTTTTCCTGCCTTTCCAGGGTTATTTCCTGTGCCACCGGCAACAGCAGAGTTATGTAATTGTTTTTAAACACCCTTCTCTCTCTTAAAGCCCAATGACACAGCATCTACATATTTACATGCATACTGTACATAGTCCTTCATTCATTCCTACCCTAGCAATAAGTCCATAATGATGGTATGGTATGGTATGAAGGTTCCTGAGAAAGCCTTTTCTCAGTGTGTCAACTGTGTAGTTTGTTTAAAAATTTTATCTAGGACTACCACGTCTCAAACCAGGTTTAGGTATGTTGTCTGATAAACACCACGCCCATAGTGAAGCATGAAGGTGGTAGCATCGAGTAGTTTTGAGCGTTGGTTCTGATTCATTCCCTCCTAAACTAGTCACAGATCTTTTGTTGGACTCAATGTAAAGTCACTGTTGTGTTATATATTATTTTCCTTTTTATGATTAATATGGTACTCGCATGATGGGTGTCACGTAATATAACAGGACAGAAGCAAGTGCAGGTATGGTAGTTTAATACAAGAAGTACAAGTCCAAAGGAGCAGGTAGAAATCAATAAACAAAGACAGGCAGAGGTCAGGCGATCAGTCCAAACAAGGCAAGGCAAAAAGACGAGATCGAAAACAAGAACAAAGCCAAAACCAGAATCAACAAACAAGGTATCAAGGCTCGGTAACGGCAGAAACTAAATGTAACTTAACGTATACTTCGCAAAAGCTAAGTGTTTGAACAGTCTCTTATATGTGTGGTGTGATTGTGAGTGTAAATTGGATACCGGAGTGCGTGATTAGAATGAAGGTGAGTGTTCTGGGAATTGCGGTCCATTACCACTATTTTGTTGTTTTTTTTGTTAATTGAATTGTCTTATAATAAATTGATAATGCAGATGTGGAGAATCTAATCATTAAAGCATATGTATTTCTTAATATCTTCATTCAAATCAGGAAGGAGAATACATACATTTGAGGTAAGCGCTGTACAGGTATATGATCTTGAATAATTACATTTACATTACATTTATTCATTTAGCAGATGCTTTTATCCAAAGTGACTTACAAATGAGAAATACTGTATTAATTTGGATTTGGATTTGGACCCAGATCAACAGATGCTTAATATTAACTTCACTTGTGGGCAAAAAAAAACTATGACGTTTGTGTATCTACTCTGGAAGAACATATCTATAATGCGAAAATGTCCATTGTAGGAATATTCTTTATGGAGATATATTATAGGGATTTTAACCCCAAAAAGAATGGAACAACAAAGGGATGCATAGTCTGGCTCAAAGCCCCATCCAGGTTAAAAATGTTGATTATACAGTACACAAGGAAACTTTTTGAACTGAATGTTAAAAGCAAGAAGTTGAATGCGACCAAATTTACTAGATCCACGGAAATAGTGTCTCCCTCAAGCTTAATGCGGTAGGTGGAAGTTTCCCGTCAGATCTGATTGTAGATGCTGTATGCCGGTGATAGATGCAGGTTTCCCAGAGATCTGATGGTAGATGCTTCCAGAGCAGTATATGGGAGATAGGTGGAAGTTTCCCCTGAGATCTCATAGTAGATTTTCCCAACTTTGAGGGGAAAATGCCACTCAGGAAACAGTACCAGCAAATGCTGTATACCTTGCCAAGATGGCAGGTTCAGAAAACCGTTTAATAACTCAAATGTAAATAGAAAAAGGCTACGTGGCTGTTTAATGCATGATTTGTGTGGTTATTGAGCTGCTAATTGTACGCGAAAAACAGTTTGTTTCACGAAACAATTGTTTATTGTTTCACGAAAAACAGCAAGCTAAAATCTCAATTGAACTCATTAAGCAGTAAAATATTGCTCCGGAGCATCTATAGTGTTTGTCTATGTTGTTTGGTTTAAGACATTTGCGAAGCAGATTGAAGAGTTTAGCTTTCTCTCAAGCTAACTGTTGTAAACGACACGGAGGCAGGAGACATAAACGTAACCTGACACACTGACCAAGAGACCGAGATTTTGAAGCGTAAAAGACCGCTGCAGCAAATCAGCAGCTCAAATCTGATCTATTCTGTTAGACATACTATATATATTTTGAAGTATATATAGTACGTTATGCCCTGCGATGGACTGGCACTCTGTCCAGGGTGTACCCCGCCTTGTGCCCGATG
>JANDJT010000071.1:22660946-22664088 GCA_024331685.1 Stegophilus panzeri
GTAGGATGGAGGTAGGACGGACGTAGGACAGCCCAGTTAAAGCACAGACCTCGATTTGAGTCAGGACTTGAAAAATTGCTCCATCCAGTCTGTCAGAATTTGAGCAATTTTGCCAAGTTGAATGGGAGAAAATATCAGGATCCAGATGTGCAAAGCTGATAGAGATATCATCCGGAAGACGTGCTGTAATTGCAGCCAAAGTCAGTTCGACCAAATTGACCCGGGGACGAATAAGATACTAACACTTACTAATAATATGTTTCATATTCTAAAGTAGAAATCCCTCATTCATGGCTAATTAGGGACTCGAAAAGTGTTAAGAAGTATTTAATAATTCAGTGTGTGTACCATATTCTGAGGTCAAGCCCAATTAATATGTTGTTCTTTAAACCACAGAGCACGAATTAACAGCCTAACCTTTATCTATAGTAAGGATGTGTTGTTTTTAGCAATACTTTTAGCAAGACCTTTGTCTTTTAATGAAATATTTAATCTATCATAAAAAATAAAAATTAAAATGTATTAATTTTTTTTTTAAAGTATGTCCATTGATTCATGGTTTTGACTCTGTTGGGTTTAGATTATTACACACTTCAGCTTGGACAAAAATGAAAGATGACAAGTTCTTCCTTTCATTGTTCAAGTTATTATTCATTTATTTGACATATATTCGACTAATTTAATACCGAGATGAACAGTGAGAGCTCTTAAAGCCATAAACTGCGGTTACCAGGTACTAAAACACAATGTTTATGGCGCATTATCTCAACCAACACTACAATTATTAGTCATTTTTACATAACAGCTCTTCAATTATTGCAATACAGGCAGTTAAAAAAGGGGGGTGGGATACTAATGCACTGCGAATAAACCTTATCTGTGCTCCTTAAAATGAAGTTTGTATTAAGTGGTACTGTTACTAGGGTTAGAAGTATAGTTAATGACCAAGAATTGATAGAACTGACGAACCTGAACTCCACAGCCTACTGTTTGTTTCACTGTTTATTCATGTAAAGTGAGAACCCAAACCCAAATGATCTTTTTTTTTTTTTTTCCTAAAAAATCAAATAAAAAACAGGGATAAAACAACGAGAGAGTTGTTTTCATGTGTGTTACAACAGTTCATCCTTTATTAAGCTTTTTCCGCCAGAGAATCTGAAGCACAAACACTCAGCGTGGTAGAATTTGGAGGTGACAGGCCAACAGCTCCCTCTAGTGGTTTGCAAACTGGTAGACAACAACAATTTAGCTGTTTCTAATACAAAGACGGCATGGTAATAGGATTTATTCTGATCATATGTACAATATTAGAGGAACTAGCAGACATCATACCGCTGTACAACTCGAAAGACTTCAAGTTGTGCTGGTGTTTAGGGTGTTATCCAGCATATAAATAAATAAATGTCTTTTATGGTCGTAATTACAGGGGCCTTAACTCGCCAATGGGAAACCGTTGAGAGTATTCAAACTGTTTTAGTCTCTCTCTCGTTCTGTCTTTCAGTTAATCACGCCACGTACATCACAAACCACCCTCGGCATGCAAAACCGTTCTGCTGATAAGCCAATTAACATTTTGTCCTGTATCGCAGAAGGAGGCAGCCACAGGCCATGATGGATCACCGAAATGAAAGGGCTTTTGAAGGTCTAAACTGCTTCTCCATAGATGCCAGGCATCAATCTTTACCTACAGTAGGGGGTATTCTGTAAAAAGCATCACTTTGGACAGCACCTGTTGTTACGAAGGATGCCACGGTGTGATTTGTGATTTGGTTGGAGCTGCTCTGAGCAGCGGCGGTTCTTTCATCCGAACGCCGATCTACAGCCTACAGCGTCTTCTTGGCCAAACACCATTCATTTAATTCATTGGAGGTTTTGGACACCTGCTTGCTGGTTTCATCACACTGTGAGGGTCAATACATTGCCAGTACATTGGTGAACAAGACTTTAATGCCAGGGATGGTAACTTACCAAACACTGAATCTTGCGTACTTGTAGAATGACGATAAATTTGTATATCCGCTTGATATCTTCTAGTCAAGATACACACCGAGACCTTCAGCAAAGTCTGATAATGAATTTATTAAGTGACCTTATGACATAGTATTTAATATAAAACCATAGTCTGTTATTTTTTAAATTTTCAAATAATACTGTATTAGTGACTAACACAATCCAGAAGAATCGTCCTCATGTGGTAACTGTCAGAAAAAAATGACAGCAGCCAGGAAGTGACATCAGTACAAATGGGTAGTTACTGGAAATGACACGTGGGGCAAAATGTTTGCAAACATATATAATTACAACGCAATGTTTTGATGAATTACTTGCATTACGCACAAAAAAACAATTTATTGATTTCAAGGAAACTGCCTGACTGCCTTAGCGTCCTGCCTGCGATGTGGCTCTGTAGCTTGTTTGTTTTAAATACTCAGTAATAAAAGGGTTTTGTTCCATTACCTCATTTGGTCTGTGTTCTGGATAGAAATGAAAGTATTTTATTGTGACCGAAGATGACTACTTTCTATGAGAAGTAAGTTTGAATATATTCACGTCTGTTCGGATCAAATTCTGCTCTAGTCTAAGTGTATTAGGAAATTTTCCCTTCAACGAACCCGTTTCTTTCTTTAAATATGCAAATAACCCGGACAAAACTAATGAATATGCAAATTAGGCTATGACGATGTCCAGCGACTTCTTGGAGAGTTTTCAGTATGTATTATCTACTTTCCCCTGAACAGAGTGTGCAACGCTGTATTGGTTCTCATGATACAGTTTAATTTCTACACTGTTTCTTTCAGTTTATTAAACATTATGAGTAATATAAAAATCAGAATTCACGAGTCAATTATAGAGTTATAGAGTATTTTAAAGCCAATTTAAATATGGCTTTATTTCCCCTTATTATTTCGCTTCTATTTAAAACTCTTTAAGATTCTCTCTCTCCCACCCACCTCTCTCCCTCCCTCTCTCTCTCCTCCTCTCTCTCCCTCTCTCTCTCTCTCTTCCCCTCTCTGTCTCTCTCTCACTCTCTTACCCCCCACCTCCCTCTCTCTCGCCCTCTCTCTTCCCCCACCTCACCTCACTCTCTCTCTGTGTCTCTCTCTCTCCCTCTCCCTCTCTCTATCCCCCCACTTCCCTCCCT
>JANDJT010000071.1:22664294-22704528 GCA_024331685.1 Stegophilus panzeri
TCTCTCTCTTTCCCTCTGTCTCTCCTCCTCTCTCTCTCTCTCCCACTCTCTCTCTTCCCCTACCTCCCTCCCTCTCTCTCTTGCTCTCTCTTGCGCTCTCTCTCTCTCTCTCTCTCTCTCTCTCTCTCTCTTCCCCACATCTCTCTCTCTCTCTCTTCCCCCATCTCTCTCTCTCTATCCCCCCCGCCCCCGATGTGTTTGTGTGTTTGTGTGCGCGCGCGTGGGAGTCTCTCTCCACACATCGCAGCTCATGGATCTAACACGGTAAGAATGTTCTACTCTTTTTACTCACTCCAGTTTCTTTACACATAAATATGGAGCTATTAAACTCATAGTAAACTCAGCAGTCAGATTATATCGATTGGACTTGTCTGTTTGCGCGATAGTTACAGGGCAAAGCGCGTTATTTAGAGCTCAGTGGGTTGAGTTTAACCCGGGGAAGGTGGGTTTGTTTTTATCCAAAAACTCTATCAAAAGTGGTTTTAACTTCAGTTTAAAAGCAAAAGAAACCTTTGGGGGGAAAAGCATTGCATTAAAAAGTGAATAATATTGTAATTGTTGCTGTCGTTGTTGGTGGTGTTATATTTGTTAGTAATTATTTATTATAAGTATTAATTTAGTATTGGTTAATGTATTAGTTAATGATAATAATAATAGTTTACTATTTAATGCAATATTTTTTGTTAATAAAAAAGTATTTTTTTAGTATTGTTGTTGCTGATTTACTATTACTACTACTATTACTACTACTAATAATAATAATAATGATTACTACTACTACTACTACTAATAATAATAATAATAATAATAATGATGATTACTACTACTACTACTACTAATAATAATAATAATAATAATAGTAATGATGATTACTACTACTACTACTAATAATAATAATAATAATAATAACAATAATATATTTATTCTAATTATTGTTGTTATTAACTTCTTAACTGGTTTTGTTGTTGTTGTTGCTGCTGACAACAAGCACAATAATAACAATAACAATAGTTTTTCATGCAATGTTTTTGTATGCTTAGATAGATCGATAGATCGATAGATAGATAGATAGATAGATAGATAGATAGATAGATAGACAGATAGATAGATAGATAAATAGATAGATTAAAAAAGAAATTTCTAATAATAATAATAATAATGTTTAATGCACTATTCAAATATTAGGCTTGAATTTGAATACTTACTAACAGAGCCGAAGTGCGGATTAAAGTTCTGACCTTTCCACAGGTTTTTATTACATTTGTCATTAGATTTGTGTCGACATTATTAATAGGCTGAAATCCAATCAATTCCATTCAAGCTAATAATAAAAGGAACTCAATATTGCACATTATATATATATATATATATATATAAATTTGATGATGGTGGATTGTGATTTCTGCCACTACAACAAAGATATTTCAGTGGATATGTTGCACCGACCTCTGGGGGTCTGTGCAACCGTTTGAGAAGAAACAGAAATAGAATAGTTCAAAAACAGACTAAAAAGAAGAGCAAAGGACATTTACATTCATTCTCTCATTCACCTTCAGTAATCACTTCAGTAATCCTGGTCAGGGTCATGGCGGGTTCAGATCCTCTCCCGGGAACACTGGATACAAAGCAGAAAAACACTCTAGATGGGAAGAACATTAACATTCTCATGTTTTCATACAGCATTGTAGTGTCAGTGCTGCTCCAGTGTGTGAGCGCGGCATGGGCCCGAGTGCTCCTGCTGACGGACATGTACGGAACCATGCACTCGCCCAGCTTCCCCGAGCCGTATCCGATGGACAGCGAGATACAGTGGAATATCAGTGTTCCGGAAGGACATCAGATTCGCCTCTACTTCATGCACTTCGACATCGAGCCGTCATACCTGTGCGAGTATGATTATGTAAAGGTGAGTTCGTTTGCATATTTTGACCACCATTAGGGGTATAAGGGGTGTAAATAATGTGACGGCATTATCTGTATCCGTGTCTGTTTAGTGCTCCGAATATGTGTATCTGCATTTAGATTTGAACTCAGAGTGGGCGTGGCTAAAACTAGAAGTTGGGGGTTTTTTTCACGACATCATCAGGAGGTCATGAGTTCAAGTCTCAACAATGCCACAACAATCCATGGTCAAGAGCCAAGGGAGCAACATTGGCTGTGCTTTTTGGGTGTGAGGGATGGAATACACTCTCTCACCTGTCAATCAAAGCGACGCTAGACAATTATGCGAGTGCGTGTATGAGGAAGAGGGCGGATAGCGCTCTCCTCCGAACGTGTTCCGATCCCGTGCTGTGGGTGAAAAGACACGGTTGGTTGGCTTCAAGTGATAACAGGAACTAACTTGTCTCGCGGCTGTTCCACAACATTAAAAGTAATTATAAACGGATAAAAGTATGATGTGTCGTTCTTTAATAAATATGAAAAATTCAGTTGTTTTTGAGACGTTGCTCTGGTACGAGGAACAAAACACTCCAGGACGTGCTGTTTTCAGAAATAATCAACGTCGGGAGAGTAACATGAACTTCGTTTTGCGTCAGGCCGCATCACACCATTCCTCTGTTGATTATTTTCCAATAACAGCATGACACCAGCTATTTTATTCCTCACTCACTTCACTGGGCCCCATAACCACAGGGGCGATATGTTTTCTCTCAAACGGTAAAAAAAACACCAACCTACCCTCTCACTGCCCCCTACACTCAAACACCCATCTCAAAATAGGTGAAATGACAGTGATAAATGGTATTATGATAACTCAGTTCATTTTGTGTGTGTGTGTGAGCTAGCCAAGCATGACCCATAGTTCACTGACGCTTAGTGTAAACACCAAAACGAGGCAGATAGATAAGGGAAGTGTGTGTGTGTGTGTGTGTTAAAGTAACTGATAGAGAAGTTTCCAATATTTTGTATTGAATATGAATGTTTTGAATTTTTTGTGTCTTTGAATATGTGTGTGTGTGTGTGTGTGTGTAGGTGTACTCAGAGAGCGAGGAGCTAGCAGTGTTTTGTGGAAGAGAGAACACGGACACAGAACGGGTTCCTGCTGAGGATATTATCTTATCACCAGGGAACATTCTCAGTGTGGCATTTCGCTCAGACTTTTCCAACGAGGAGCATTACTCTGGGTTTGAAGCGCACTACAGTGCAGTGGGTAAAAATCTCTCTCTCTCTCACACACACACATACACACACACACACACACACACATTATATATATATATATATATATATATATATATATATACAGTATACACACAGATTCCTTACAGTGTTACACATATTGGGCCTCATATGTGAAACTGTATACGAACAAGTTTGTTCGTAAATCTTTTCGTATAATTTACTCGTAAACCGATTTCGTTCTGAAAAACGTCTATATCCTACATTCGTTCCTGAGTTTGTGTACATTTCCACGTAAAGTAGACTCACTAACGTGAACCTCGATTGATCGCCTTCGAATTGTATAATTGTTGGGATTCGGTCATTTAATATTAGCGACTTAAACGCTTAAAAGAAACCCAAAAGAAAACCCTAAATTATACGCATAATTCCAATTCGAAATGACAAAAGAAATGGTACCCCTATAAAAGGAGTCACCAGTAGTCACGGCTCCGCAGTGGCCGAGCTGCGTTATTGGAAGATTTCATGCGTGCAGTGCTAAGGACGCGCTCTTTCACCGTTTATTCATCATGCTGTCGTATTCAGTTCTGCTAGCTTTGCCTTTTATTAAAGTAAGAACAGGTTGGCCTATGAGAGCAATTGCACACCGCTTTAGTAATGATTGATAAAGTTATTATGTTCTGTCTCATTCTTTCTTCGTCGTTCCATTTTTTCTGACTGTCCACAGATATAGATGAGTGTAGAGATAAAAACGATGAAGTCGGGGCCTGTGATCACTTTTGTCATAACTATATCGGCGGCTACTACTGCTCCTGTCGATATGGACACCTGCTTCATTCTGACAACCGGACGTGCAAAGGTATAAAAACTCATATTCATGTTCACGAGCCGTTAAAATGCAGATAATTCTAACCCTCATTGATTCCTCAGAACCGAAGTAAAAATTGTTGGTGCATTCAGATGAACTTGTATGAGCCAAGGGAAAAAATGTGATCTCAGTATATTTGGTCCTAAACAGGCTAGTTTGAGTATTTCACTCACAACAGTCTCTACAGCTTACACAGAATGGTGCGAAAAACAAAAAAACACCCAGGAGTAGAAGTTCTAGTGTGGAAACGCCTCCGTAATGGTCAGAGGAGAATGGCCAGATTGGTTTGAGCTGACAGGAAAGTTACGATAATGCAAATAATCACTCTTTATGACCGTGGTAAGCAGAAACGCATCCCAGAATGCACAACATGCCAAGCCTTGAGGCAGGTATAGACTAAAGAGCAGAAGAACACATCTGGTTCCACTCCTGTCAGCCAAGAAGAGGAATCTGAGGCTACAATCTAAGGAATCCAAGGTCCAAGGTTGAAACGTTTGTTATGTGCGGCTTTCGGAGAACAAATCCTATAAGTGTTCAATGCAAATCTTCTCAGAAATGTTAATTGGCTCAGTTTGTCGTTTAAGATGAACAAGACATGAGATCCAGTTGCTCTCAGACCAAAATAACAGTCTGTCATACCATATGAATTATTATTATTTTTTACCCTAATTGCTTTAGTGATTTAGAGGATTTAGTCATCTTTACACACTGATGAATGTATACATTATGTCGCTTTTTATTATTTCAGTTATTTTAAATGTACACCTTAAGTTATGCACAATGGTTTTATATAAAGATTAGCTAGAGATTAGCTAGAGATTAGCTAGCTACTAGCTCAGAGAGATCTTGATTTAACGGGATTAGAGGTTGGAAATTCCTAAATAAGGTCAGCTTTAGGAAAGCTGGGGTTTAACTCAAAGCACGTAGTCGTGTTTTTACGATATTAACCGTAACTTTGTAACTTATTTCGTTTTAAGCACCAAACTTTACATTTCCGTAAAGACTAAACGAGTGGATTTCTAATGTATGGTAATGTGTGGTTGTGTGGGGTGGATTGTGCGTCTGTTTTATGTCCACACTTTGGCCCAGGCACGCTAATCGTATTTGAAGGATAAATGGCAAATATTTACATTTGAGCTGCCAGGGAAATCTGAGAAATGCCTGTGAACCTCGGTCACCCTATTAGGACTGTAGCAGGAGCACGAAAGGGAAATCTTGTGATTTAGGGTTAAGTCTTTTGCCAAAGAAATGACATTTTTGAGTAAAACTGACCAATTAGATGGGTATGATACACACAAAGTAGCTCTGTTTTCTTCTTGCAACTAGTGGAGTATCCCTGTGTGATCGTGTCCTTGCTGAGTGCCAAAATCAAAGTTGTCACCTCATAATCATTGTGCTATGGACAACCTCTGGATGTGGGAAGATGCAAAAGTCTTAAGAGCTGACTAACTATAGAGCCAGTACATTCTGATGGTGAATATGCTGATAGTCCCAAAGCTTAGTCTAACCAGTTCCCACTTGCCTGAGCTGGTCAAACCGGTGGACCATCTTTCCCAGCTTGTTATTATCTGAAAGATCGTTACGAACGCTACATTTCTGCCAAATGTGGCCGACCAGCTTGACCAGCACTGAAGCAGTCATGTCCACAGACTTTGGCAAACTCACATATATTGTATAGAAGAACAGAAGCCGATCTGTTTGTGAACAGACAGACAACTTGCTGTCCAAAATGGTTCATGGACAGAGCAAAGACAACCGCTTTGGGCCACGATGCACTGGTGCAAGACTGGAAACTGTTACCGCTGATGGTTGCAAAGTCTGCCAAAGTTTTCCCCGAGGTGTTGTAGTTTGATTCTGGAAGAATGGACCCTTCAAACCAGACCTGCTGTCCCAGACTCATGAGTCACCGTGGCACAGCAGACCACACTGCTTGAAATAATAGGCCTAGACTCTGGGAGTGACCCCAGCAGACTGGCACGTCCACAATGGATCAGACACATTCTTATGGTCTATCTGTCTGTTTATGTATCTATCTATCTATCTATCGATCTATCTATGCTCCGTTTGTGTGCAAGCAAGAGGAAAGAGTTTTGATGACTGTGTTTCCGTTGTAGCCTCAGATTCCTGTTCTTGGCTGACAGAACTGGAACTTGATGTGTGTCTTTAACTGTTGCAGTCCATCTGCCTTAAGGTTCAACCTTGTGCATTCTGAGATGCTTTTCAGCTCACCACGGTTGTAAAGGGTGATTAGTTGAGTTACTGTAGCTTTAATGTCAGTTTAAACCAGTCTGGTTACCTCCCGAATCAACATGCTGGAATTTCCATCTACTTTTTTTGTTTGTTTGTTTGTTTTTTGCATCATTCTGCATCCTAACTCTAGCGCATTGGTCACCAACGCTGTTCCTGGAGATCTACCTTCCTGAAGATCAAGTTCTTGATCAACTAAGATTTTGGTTGGAGATGAAACCTGGAGGAAGGTCGATCTCAATGAAGAGGGTCGGTGACCACTGATCTAGAGTAAATCCAAGGAGATCAGGAGTTCCTGAAATATTCAAACTAGCCTCCAACAACCATCCAGTGGTCAAAGTCACATTATAATCTTGTGTTCGTGTGTGTGTGTGTGTGTGTGTGTCCTCAGTGGAGTGCAGTGACAGCGTGTACACCGAGGGTTCTGGACTGATCACTAGTGTAAATTTTCCCAAGCCATACCCTAAAAGCTCGGACTGCCTCTATCAAATCAAGCTGGAGAAGGGTTTCTCAGTCACTCTGGATTTCGATGATACTTTTGACGTAGAAGATCACCCCGACGTCACCTGCCCCTACGACTACATCAAGGTGAGGATCACAATGCGTTTCCAGGCTATCAAATCTAATTCTAACGGCTTTTAAAAAATATTCTACTATAAAATAGAACTGTTGGTAGCATGTACTGTAGTAGCACCTCATAAAATGACATTATATATAAGTTCATATCGTTTTATTGTGCAGGGAAACATCTATAGCAATGTCTTAATGTGTTCTCGGTGCCTTTTCTATTCCGAGAGCTCCCTGAATGCCCCAAAAATCCCAAACATGCACATTCCAAAATATTGCGCAATCTTTCCCACGCATATGCTATGAAATATGACTGTCTCCTCGGTGTGTTTACACAAGCAGTGTCAAATATGAAATGCAATAAGACTTCTCTCCGACAGAGACGACTCTTTTGGATTCTGAAGCTCAGCTGATAGATTTGATTTGGATTTGTGTCATTACATTACGTTACATACGCCTGGTGAAGACTCGGGCATTAATACCTGTATTAAGGATACGTTTAGGTCTGGATCTGAACTGATATGAGGAGTGTTTTGTATGGAGTGTCATGTGACTTTTGTTGTGCAACTAATAAACACTCCACTTGTCCAAATTTGTTTTGAAATGAACTAACACAAGGTTATGGGTTAGGTCACACTGATGACGCATGCTTTTTAAAGTAATGATATGGTCCAATGAGGGGTGTTAAAATTAAGGAGGAGGGGTATAAACGCTTTCCTGCACATTTATAAAACTCTCTCCACCCAAGTTTAGATTTTGGCCTCCCATAGACGGCGCCAATGTCTAAGCATATTTAGGGAGAAGATAATAATGCTTATTAACAGATGCTGCTATTAATGATATTGATGGTATTGATGATGATGATGATGATGATGACACTCTGTTTTTGTAGATTCAGGCAGGAGAGAGCTCGTTCGGCCCGTTCTGCGGAGACAAATCGCCTGCCAGGATCCAGACAGGAAGTAGCACTGTGAGCATCTTGTTTCACAGTGACAACTCAGGAGAGAACTTGGGCTGGAAGCTCACCTACACTTCTACAGGTAAGCAGACTAAGAGGAAAACGTTTGTAAATTAAACGGTAAACTTAAATAAATTCTTTTTGTTATTATTGTTGTTGTTGTAGGCAGTGAGTGTGCCGTTCCTATGCTGCCACCTAATGGTAATTTGGAGCCACTACAGTCTAAGTACTTTTTCAAAGAACACATTATGGTGACCTGTGACCCTGGCTATTCGTTGCAAAAGGTGATCGTGCAGATTGGTTTTTAAAGCAAAACTTTAATACACCCTAATCTTTATAATAAACACGATGTTATTCTGTAAATATATTTTCCGTTTAAACCTCTTTCATTGACATGTTGCTCTGTTTTCACTGAATGAGTGAACGAATGATCCCTCCTGTCGCGTCTACCTTAACAGAGTGATGCAGCAGTGCTTTAGTCCTTTAGACTAGCAATGATAACAACGATAAATAACTTCTCACAGCATCTACCGACAAATTAGCACCAGAATCGCTAAACACGTCTCAAACATTTTCAGTGTCAGGGTGGAGTTTTCCTTTAATACACGCAGCTTCATATAGACGTTGCTCACGCTCTCGCTGTTTCTCAGGACGGAGAGGAGTTTGAGCATTACCAGATAGAGTGCCAGGTGGACGGAAACTGGAGCGGCCATGTACCTCTCTGTACAAGTAAGCAATTTGCATGTGTTTTATTTTGTGTCTGTGTGTGTTTGGCGATCCAAAAACATCTTGTACTTTCTGTCCTATTTATTTCCAGTGTATTTATTTAAACCTTTATCGTATACCGTATTATATAGCGTATTGCTATGTAGCCATTTCTTAGCTGATTAGTAGTTTACTTCTCTACATATTTTACACAAGTCAGTTCGGCGATCAGTAAATAAAATACATTCCTATTAACAAGAATAGAAAGAAAGAAAGGAAAAAAGATAGTTATACCAGATATTTCGCGGGGGGGGGTAAGGGCAAGTTGCAAGTTAGACAGCAAGTTGTTTTGTTTTGCTTTGTTTTTGTTTAAATATATACAGTCGTGCACGTTTTTAATAGCTGTGCACATCTGTTAAATGTCTGTTGTCTTTCTGACTTTCTCCTTATCTCTTTCTTTTCCCCTCCTCCTTTCTGTTCCCTCGTCCTCTCATACTGGTTGTCTTTCATTTCTCCCCGCTGCAAACCAGAGAAGGAATCTCAAAGGAGCCGCCATTCTGTGGTTTAAGATGATTTTATTTTATTTTTTTCCTTTTCTTCCTAGGACATTTGTCAAACAGTAAATTCCAATGTTGAACACGATTCGAGTCTGGTCTGTTATTTAACCGCTAGTTATAGCACACACTCGGCGACATGAGTTCAGTCTTACAGTAAAGACGACTATCACGTTTTTGCGATGACAAAAATATATATATTTATTATATACATATAATTAATATGATCCAAATTCTAAAACAATATCACTGTGTTGTTAATAAATCTTTGCTGCTATCCGGAGCTGTAATCCGAGGTGATATTCATGCAGGGAAAGTTCCTTGTATTCAGAGTCGGGTTACGCGCTCAGTTTAATTGATTTTCTCGGCGCTGCATTCAAACTATGCAGATTAACCTGTGCGTAGGTGTTTTTTTCAGTAGCGTCTACACTACTGATGTGTGCGATTTCGGTAATTACTCCGGACTCCACAACTCAGCCCAAAGATTTTACTCAACAAACTTTTTAGCGAGGAAAAATGGCTTTTTTGCTCAGTAAATATTGTGACACACGATGATCTTCATATAACAAGGTTTCTCCGGCCAATAAAATAGAAATAGCTCAGATTTACTTACAGTAAGCGGACATACAGCACGGCCGTCTGTATGTACTTCTGATGATGTACTTCTCATGGACATGGACAGAAGCTTCAGTGGAAGAGATGGATGCAGCAGAAGTAGGTATGGTTATGGGAAAAGAAAAAGAAAAAAAAAGAAAAAACCCCATCCGAATTCCCACAGGTAATCATCTCTATAAGCAATTTAAGCAGTATGCACCAATCCAAATTTTAAAGATTTAATTAGCTTTCTTCTTGACCAAATGATCGTGCTAATTCAAATCCTTGTGTCTTTCTAGTGGACTAACATGCTTTCATCTTTCATCTGGGGTTAATCCTCCTCCATCATATTATGCTTCTTAAAGAAAAGAAATATTGATTTCCATTATGATTTATGTTTAAAACTCTCTCTCTCTCTCTCTCTCTCTCTCTCTCTCTCTAGTGATTGACTGCGGTCCCATAGATGCATCTTTAGGAGATGTGGTGTATACTAACTCCAGCAAGAGTACTACCTTTGGATCCAGGATCCTGTACAGCTGCAAGAGCTCTCCTGGAGAACAGAGTTTGGCTCTCACCCTCACTAGTCACTGAAATGATCGATGAGCGGTTAAACCACTTCTTTTAAACGTTATTTTCTTCGTTGCTTAATGCAGGTACATACACGTGTGATTGGAGAGGCGTGTGGATGAATGAGGACGGAGCCACGCTACCTACATGCCAAACAGGTGAACATTTTCATGTGGTTTTTTTCATGTATCTTCGGCATGTTTATTAGCTAGCATGTTGGTCTGTTGTTGAAACGATTAGGCTGGAAATGTGTGTTTAGTATGCGGTGATATTAGAGATGCATGAAAACTAGATAAATGCAGCGGTCTAAACCAAATATGAATAAAATCTGGCAAATTCACTAAAAGGGAAAGGACAGGGGATGGGAAACATTTTTTTGTAGTGGTTTATTTTGTTTCTTGGCAAGTCTATCTATGTGAATTCACAAGCCTCTGTCATGTCAGCTCGTCTTTAAACTTACATCTGAAAAAAAAAATTTTGTCCAGCGATATACAGCAGGGTTTTTATGTTGCAATTCTGTTTTCCTCTCTACCTGCTCGGATTTTCCTATAAGCCATGGGCCTCATTTGTCAATCATTTAGTAAAGCTGTGTGTTAATGTTTTCCTGGCCGAACAAAACTAAACAAATGACCAGACTTACTAAACGTACGTATGTTGATAAATAACAACCAGCTGATTTACATTTCGCCACGCCCACAAAACTCCATAAAAGGCATAGCTCAGAGAAAGTTGAAAACAACAAAATGACGACTAAACAGGTGGAAAAAGCTCCTCCTAAGTGTAGCATACGCTAAATCTTCCAGTAATGCAGCTCAGCCATTGCAGCACGTTGGCTAACTAAGACACACACTAACTCGCCTTCCTTTTATTCTCGTCCTGTTGGTTGGTTGGTCCAATTTGTCGTCATTTGGGATCACTTTTTTTCAAGTCATTAATATGAAACGATAGAAATTGTATATGTATAGTACGGGAGATGTCCTTTATCTGGAGACAGGAGTCTCAGCTTGTTGGTTGGACTTTTTGTCGGTATTTTGTATTAGGTAAAAGCTTTTGGAATAAAAACATTTCTCTGTTTCATGTAACAGATGTGGAGAACAACACACAGTCAGATTCTGAATTCCAGTTGCCTCGTACGACAGCTAAAGCCCAAGCAGGTAAGCTAAAAACTGTGACACGCAATCGAATCTCTAAGGTTTATATGCTTTATCCTCAAGTGGTAAACGTGTATTGTAATTTTGTATGTAAGCATGCGGCGAGGAGTCACGGCCTTTCCCATCCCACCAAAAGCGGATCGTGGGTGGACGCGCAGCATTTCCAGGTCTTTTTCCCTGGCAGGTTCTCCTGTCCGTGGAGGATACGTCCCGGGTTCCTACAGGTCGCTGGTTTGGTAGTGGTGCTCTCCTGTCCTCGGCGTGGGTGCTCACAGCCGCACACGTGCTCCGCAGACAGCTCAGGGACCTGTCTGTTGTTCCCGTGGCTCCCGCACATGTGCATGCTACACTGGGCCTCACGGACGTCCGGGATAAAAAGCTGGCCATCAACCGCTCTGTCGAGATGCTTATCCTCCATCCAGATTTTGATCCGCACAACTACAACAACGATATCGCCCTGGTCAAACTTAGCCAAGAGGTGGTGCTGAATGAGCTGGTGAGGCCGGTCTGTTTGCCTCCACCATGGGTCAAAGGTCAGGCTCGTACACCTTTGCCTAACACGTTAGGTGTGGTTGCTGGTTGGGGGATCAACATGCCTAATACCTCTGCCTCGTACAGTGGGATAACCTTCGATCTCGGTGTCGTATCCGAGGTGCTGCACTATGTGAAATTGCCAGTCGTAGCGCAGGACGAGTGTGAAGCCAGCTACACCTCTCGTTCTACAAGCTACAACATCACTGAGAACATGTTCTGTGCCGGGTTCTACGAAGGAGGACGTGATACGTGTTTAGGAGACAGCGGGGGAGGGTTTGTAACAAAGGATCCCCACAGTGGGAGATGGGTAGTGCAGGGTCTCGTGTCTTGGGGCGGGCCAGAAGGATGCGGTAGTCGGCAGGTGTACGGGGTGTACACCCGAGTGGCAAACTACGCGAACTGGCTGCACAAAACGATGAACACAGAGTGCTGGTGGTGACAGACACAGACGTCCAGTGGTATCTCTGCGTCTTAACGTCTATCTACATTTCTCTGTCTATAACGCTGTCTTTTAATATACAGCTTCTTTTGTGTTCTTCGAACAGCCTCTGTATTGTACAGCGCACGATATTCATCCGATCATTATTTATAAACTATGATTATATGGCATCACGTGATGTAACTATTAACAGTGTGATTTGATTTGTAACTAATTTACTCGCATATAATGGAAAGAACAATAAAATGAAATGAAATGTGAGGTCTGAGCTTGCTACACCTGGTTGTGGTTTCATATCATCAGAGCCTGTGGTGCTCCATGACATCAGTGTTGGGGATCTCCTCCGCTTGGGCTTCAGCGATGTCACCTTTGATACTGAAGCTCTTTGCTTCAAAACACTGTACTGGTGCTTGATTCGTTCTGCCAAAAATAAAACGTGTGATCGGTGACGTACGAAGCTTGATTTCGGCACACGACCTCATGTGAGCTCATGTGGAAACGGGTTCAAAACAAGCACAAAATCTGGCGTGTGTTCCGGAAGTCATTCAAGGAAATTTCGTTACAGTGATTAACGATCCAGAGATGCTTTGTAGTTATGGAACCAGCAAAGAAATGAAGGCTTTCTGAAGTGTGGTCTTTTTTTTTTTTACTGATATCAACAAATGTATTCATTCTATTAATAATAATGTGTTAGAGCATAGCTTTGCCAATATAAAACAAATTTGGAATGGTAGCTGGAACCCAAACCCTGCTGCATGATCTTACTAGGAGATGCAATGCATCACGTGGGACACTAGATGCCACTAGCGCACACTGTGTTGAAAAGCTTTGAGCAATTATTTTATTTATTTTTTTTACGGAAAGCTTCATTTTGCCATTGCTGCTGTAGTATAGTTAAAACAGAGACTTTAACTTTGTTGTCAGATTTTTTTTTTTCCTTGTCCACATGATTGATGGAAAAAGAAAAGGGGGAGGTGTCAGGATTTTTGGCAGGAAAAGAAGAATAGGCAGGGAGCTAGGAGGAGCTAGGAGGAGGAAGTTAAACCCTTGACTCCTCATGCTAAGTAGGTAGTTTCTCTTTTACCCATTTCTGTAGTCAAGCAGCTTTAGGTGAAAAGACTTTGGAAGTTGAATCCCAGAAGCTGAAAATCTATGGATAAATAGACTTCTCTACTTGGGCAGTGTCCTGAAACAAGGGTGATGAACAAGGGTGAAACAAGAACTCAGGGTGACGATCTGATTACAAGGTGAGATCAGACCTTTTTTTTTTTCAAAGATGTTTGGGACATCTCTGGAGTCACATAATTAATTGAATGTCACATGATCTCAATAGCCCTGCGATGGACTGGCACCCCGTCCAAGGTGTTCCCCGCCTTGTGCCCCATGCCCCCTGGGACAGGCTCCAGGTTCCCCATGACCCAGAAAGGATAAGCAGTACAGAAAATGGATGGATGGATGGATGATCTCAATATAATTATTCCTGGAAGGCTCTAGCGTTCGTTAAAGAACTTAACAAATAGGACCATGAAGACCAAAGAGCTATCAAAACAAGTCCAGGAAAACTATCCAGAATCAGTGTTTGGATTTAATAGTGCTCCATGGGAGGTTCAACCTTTGGGATATCCCAATGGTTGAACATCCCATGGAGCGCCATTAAATCCATTGTTAAAAAATGCAAACAGTATAGTACAATGTGAATCTGCACTACATGAGTCTGTCCACCAGATGTCAGTGATCAGATAAAGACAGCATTAGATAGAGAAGCACCATCTACCACCACCACACTTCACCGTGTGGATGGTGTTCTCAGAGTGGTGAGCAGTGTTGGGTTTCCACCAAACGTACTGTAGTACTCTGTAGGCCAAAAAAATACTACAAATATAAAAACAGTTTAAAAAAATGACCTTTCACAACGTTTTTTGTTTATTCTTAAATGGTAACCATATAAAAGCATTAAGAACTGCTTTTCAGATTTTTTATTTTTTTTTTCCTCAGAAAACAAAAAAAGTCAACATGAACACAGAAAACGGATCATGCACGTAAACCGGACATGCTTTTTTTTTTTTTTTTTTTTTTGCACATCTATGACATGCAGAACAGCAAACTGCAAACACATTTCTAGTAACATTAAATGCCAGATGACTTAGTGGACCGAAACATTACATTTAAGGCAGTACATTAAAACAAGGCATGGAGCTAAGAGACCCATATACTCTCATTCTTTAAGTTACACAAATTAACCCTGCAAAACACGTTTAAAAGACAAAAACAGCTATGATGGAACATACATGTATGATTTAAAACTTGGATGATTTTAAAAAAAAAAAAAAAAGACATTTTTTTTCAAGAATCATATAGCCTTTGGGGCTACGTGTACCATAAATTGTGTTTTATTAACAGGAATTATTGATATTTAAAAAAAAAAAAAAAAAATGAAAAGAGCAGATTTTTTTTTAGAATAGAATATATTTGGAAATATTTTTCTAGCTCATACAAATCTACAAATCCTGTAGAAATTACTACCAAGGAAAGTTGCTGGAGGTGTAGGTGTGTGTGTGTGTGTATGTGTGTGTGTGTGTGTGTGTGAGAGAGAGAGAGAGAGAGAGAGAGAGAGAGAGATTTATATAAAGAGAATAATAATTTAGTTTAGTTTTCAATTCAATATTACACTCTAATTTCTTTTTAAACAAGTCAACATACTAAGTGTATCTAAACATCTTAGAAATATCAATCGAAAGCATTACTTCCATAACACCACGTCTAAGATTTAAAGACATAAAAAATTGTAAACGCATATTTAAAGGCTTCCGAATCTATATAAACATGTCATACAAAGATGAAATACGTGACGTTAAGGGGAAATAAATAAAACGCGACATAATAAAATCTGACGTCCATCTACAAACCTGTGGAAGGGCAAATTTCTGAACATTTCTTTCACTAAGCCAATGAACATGAATAATTATTGCATTTAGGATGACATTTATTTCCTATTAATAATTATTTTTTTATTTTTTTTTACATGCCCTCAAAAAAGTCAGGTTTTATATTGCACTTTTTGTCTCGATCCATTTGGGTTTCTGTTGTGTCCAGAGTAAAAAATAGCAGAACCTATAACACAGTGCTGGTACATTACACAACTAAAATATATCACAAAATAATACAACTCATCCTTAAGGCAATAACCAAGTCGCACAAACATCCCCGAAATAAATGATACGAAACAAAAAAGCATTTTAATTATTAGTAACAGTCTGTTTGAATTGATCGTAAGTTACGTCCCTAGCTACGACGTGATCATCTTACGATATATGGGCTTAGTCAATTTGGCAGGTTATGTATATCGAACATACAGTTTTTTTTTTGTATCACAATTTAATAATACATTATTGGTGACAGTTTCTTTTTTGATTATTATTATTTATAAAACACATCTCAACCTTAACATAGAATTATTACCTAAAAGTTAAAGGGCACTTTAAACAAACACTCGTATGGTTTATGGCAAGTTTCATTCTCAAAAAGTACAAAAAGTAATTCCTTTAAAACCCAGACATGCCTGCTAAGACAAATAAGACACACGTGAAAACACACGTGAAAGTGATGTCAATAATCTACTAGCAGCAGCAGTTTTCTGCAACACAAAATGCTAAAAACACTCGAAGGGTCCAGATGACCGTAAAGCAGATAATTCTAGTGCGTCGATTCTAAATGGCTTTCTTTTCGTTATATACAGTGTGCTCAATACATAGGTTACAGAATAACGGCACTGAAAACGCTACGATGAAATTATGGGCTAGAGAACGACTATGTGCCTAGTAAGGAGAACTATACTTTTGGGGGTTTTTTAGTAGATGTCTTGTTTTGTCGTCGTCCCCCCCCCACCACCAATTTGGTCATCTGTCCATTCCAGCTAACTCACGATAGCGATCAACCAACCACAGATAGCTGCTCACAACTTCCCAACGATCGGGGGCAAATACTTTTCTGTTGCACCAGTTAGGAACCCTAGACAGCTCTTTTTTTTCCATGAAACTTGTATTTCTAAAGGCTTACATTATCAACTGGCTATAAAAAGAATGTGCACTTAAAGTCAACAGCACTGGTGGAACAGTGACACAGCTGGTAGCATTACTGCTTCACAGCTCCTGGGGTTCGATCCTGAGCTTGGGTAACTATCTGTGCAGAGTTGTGTGTATTTGTGGGTTTCCACCAGGTTCTCCAGTTACATCCCACTGTCCATAGACATGCCAGTGTGTGGACTGAAGACCCCTTGGTGTGAATGTGTGTGCATGCATGTGATGTGATGTGCCCTGTAATGGACTGGCATCCCAGTCATGGTCCCCGGTGTTACTGGGATAAGCTCCAGATACACCACAACTCTGATCTGACCAGGATAAAGTAGTGATTGAAGATGAAAGAATGAATTAAATAGCAACAGAACAGTAAAAAGCATGGTGACATCTAACTGGAAAGCATTACCCTAGAGGTCCCAATTTGTTGAATCGTTTAACCTGTAATGCTCATCATTCGAGGTCCTACCACGTGGTTGAAATGTTCTCAAATGAAGCCTGAGAATTCATATGAAGGAGATTTCAAGACAGGCAGAACGAGATTATAGAGCGACACATATCATTGCTATTGCTAAGACCAATCCATTTTGCAAGTGCCAACCACACCACCTTCAAGCAATATGTCGGGTAGTAGGACACAACCCAACCCAACCCAACCCTGGGTTTTGCCTGCTCTACCACACCCACTTCAACTCAAGAAAAGGTTACCAGCTGGTCGAATCAGGTATGTTGGGAGCAGGGACAACAATAATAAGTGCAGGACAGGGGGTACTGCAAGACCAGAGTTGGGAACCTGTGTAGTAGGGTGAAAACGTTGTGTCACAGGAAACAGAAGGGAGATCTGGAATTATATGGGAAGCTAGCTAAGCGGGTGGTAGACTTTCAAGGACTTTCATCTTTGTGAGAGTAGACCATGCAGCCACTAATAGTGGCTCCTGTTTTTTGCTAGTTAAATTCATGAGACTTTTATAGGCTCATCAGGTAGTGTAGGGTGTAGGATATAGCTATGGTATGCTTGGAAAGATTAATGCCCTGTAAATTGGACAGGGTGAGCCTGAAGCACTTCAGGAGACCAACACACACGGATTCAGAAGGCACCTTTCGAGAAGTCTTTGCATGGATGCTGAGGACACTGCTCTAATCCTGAACAAGACTTTCAGAGATTTGCCTGAAGTTGTTGGGGAGATGGCTCTGAAATCAGTGATGAGTTATAACGGAGCCAATTTGAGAAAGGCTAGACCATAGAGTAGTTTGTGAGTGTATGAACTGGTGGAAGCCTAGCTAGTAGAGATTGATTTTGGGGTGCATGAGAAGTCTAGTCAATAGTGGTTTTCCCAAGGTGATCTGCTTCCTGAATTTCATGGTAAAAATTTATGTGACATTTGAGAAGCAAGGATGGTATGAAAGGTTCAAGTGCATTTAAAGTTGGTTCAAAGGCAATGCCTTTAAAGGCAAGAAGAAATATGGTTACTGTGGAACTGGACTGCTTTAGATGGAGGCAATGAGTAGATGCGTCCATATGATAGAGAAGTACATTTGGATTGGCAAAGGTTTGAAGGGTGACAGTGAAGGCTCAGTTGGTTAAAAACCTGGGCTACTGATTGGAAGATTGTGAATTGGGCTCTTGAACATGGACTGGACTTTCTTTTGAACATTTGAGCAAGCAAGCCATGTCAATATTAGAAATACCTACTTATTCAGTTCTATATTTAAATGGAATAAGTGGTAACTAGTGGCAAGTTTGATGACCAACAAAAGGCTTGAGGCTTAGGGATTTGGTGGGGTGTCCATTATCGAACTAAGTTGTCAGAATGAGTAAGATGGTCTAAGTATACCCCCAAGGAAGGCCAGCACTAATAGCGTGGTAGAAAGAACAACACGGTAATTGATACAGATTCTGTTCCTACTCGCATTTCCCAGATAACAACTTCTACTAAAAGAAACTGATCAAGCAAAACTGTGAACCTGGTATAATGTGGTACAGTCCAAATCACATAGTTGAGGTGGCCCGGATCGGGAAGACTTTGGTGTATTGGGGACATTTGAGGATGTAGGATAATATAAGGACAATTCATTTGGAAGGTCTGAAAGAAGACATTGATCTAACGGATGTAGAATTACAGAGGTAAAGGGGCCCTTAGTCTTTTCCACAGAGAGGGAATGTCAAGATGAAAACGGCTGCAATTGGAAAGAAATGGAAGAGAAATGAGAGTCATCTAGAAGGTGGAGAATCCTCAATGGATCATTGGCAACCGCAATAGTGTGAGCAGGCATGGGGCAATTTGTACAAAGAGGCAAAGAAACCAGCCGAGTTAAAGTTGTTACAAATAATTTGGATAGCACAAAGGCCATCCGCAGCTGTCGTGTGCACTGGAGGTGGTTAACGGAGGCACAGCCGAGGAGGCAGTAGCAACCAGTGAAGGAGGATGTTAAGTGGCAAATTTGGCAAAAACACTGCAATAGAGCACTAAATCCTAACTCTATATTTAGGTTGGGATTCCCAGAAGTAGTTCTGCCTGAAACTCAGTCATCACTGAGAATTTGTTATCCAGCAACTGCTCTCAAAATCTTTCATCTGAAAGAAGTTTGTATTTCAGCAGAAAATCATCCAAAGCACACTGCAAAAGCAACACTGGAATGTCTTAATTATCCATTTATTTTTTCTTTAAATATACTTTCCAGTTGACAATTTCTATAATGTCACCCGAGTAATGGACCAATATTGCTTTGAGTTTAAAGTAAAAAAAAAAAAAAAGATGCATTCAAATACACTTATTGCTATACAGATGCCCAAAGTGGCATTGATAAAGGCAGAAAATAGTTGGTAAATATTCATAAATTATTCTTTTATATAACACGAGGACTTGCAAGTAGAGGCCGGGGTGGGGGGTCGGGGGACACGACGACTACATAACATAGATGCAGGCTGAATACATTTTCAAGCCACCATAACATGCGACATGCTAATGTTGGAAACTGTGGGAAAAACTGTGGAAAAAGTCAAGACATACAGTAACAGAGGCTGTAATTATGATCCCGGATCTGCTATATCTCTTATATCTGCCATTTTAGAGTAATATACTAGATAGATTACCTTCGAGTCATAGAATCTGTCCACCAGTGCAGTACACATTGTCAACTAAAATAAATTAGCATTGTACACTTTATACAACCACCCATGCATGTCTTTCAACTTCTGTCAAATAATACTCCTACATGCATCTTTAATGGTAACTACGCAACAGATAAAAGACGACCAAACCACACAGGTAAAAGCCTACAGTAGTCTTGCGCAGAGAATAAAGACTACCAAGAGCATGGCTTAGAGTTTAGCCTAGCACATTGTTTATTACAAATAAGAATAGAGAGAATGAAAGATTTTTTTTAACCTTGCTTTATACACAATACTATAATAGTCCTGATACTGAGTGCTTTTATAATAGAACAACGATTGAGACACTAGACCGATCACTACCCCACTTACTACATTCTACATTAATGATTCATCATGCTTAATGGTGCCAAGAGTGGAATCTATGAAAATGCTAAATCAGTGTAGTTCACAGACCAGTTTGTGTACTACACTGCAATATGCAAGGTGGTGCAGCAGGTAGCGTTCCCATCTCATAGCTTCAAAAGACCGATTGGTTATGTTGACATGCCCCAGTGATGGATCCACTGCATCGCTGATCAAGACAAAGCTGTTAATGAAGATGAATGAATGAACACGGGTGTTCTCGCTTCACAGCTCCAGGGTCCTCGGCTTTGTTTCCCGTGGGCTCTCGTCTCCCAACAATAACATGCCGGTACCTGGATAAGCTACGTACATGAACGAGTGTCTGAATGTGTGTTCATGGTGCATAATTCCCCAATTCATGCCCAGTGGTCTGAGGATAAGTTGGTAACCGTTTTGAGCGGTTTTAGATGTACCTTTGTTCAACTGTGTCTGATACAGCAGGTGTGTTTCCCATGTGCAAGGTGCACCCAGAAGAGCAAATATCTTTAACCAGGTTTTAGCTAAATTTCCAGCCCAACTACATCTCAAAAACCACACAAAAGACCTGAAACAAGCCTAACATTTGTCTTCTTTTTCTCAGCCTTTCCATGGGATACAAGGTCAAAATGTCTCCCCTTTGCAATATATCTTAAAATAGAAATGGCTCTTGGCGCAGTGGAGTATTTTTAAACTATCTCTATTTGGCATAAAAACCGCGACCCTGGCAACCCTGTCATTCCCAGTGATTCCTGCCCAAATGGGCCTCTATTAGCATTCGTCGCAGTTACCATTTCTGACCACTGGGTGCAGTAATAACTGCTAAATGGGGTAGTAAACACAAACCTAGAAAGATTATCAAATCAGCGGAATGTCAAATGTCAACAAATATTTAGTCTCTCAAAGGCAATAATTAGTATTTCAATAGAATTTAAATCTGAAGAATGAAGACTGGTATATAATGGGGCTCTGACCTCTCTGCCCCTATAAACAAGCCGCAACTGGTTTGAATTGTTTTAAGAATTCAGTGTTTAAAATTGAATTTTCATGCACAGGGTTATGTTACAGGAAGAACACAGAACTTCAGTTACACAACTGAGATACAGTAGTACTCACTAAAGACCCCTTCAAGGTTTCCCAGGTCTTTCTACACCAGTTCAAAAGCCTTGATGCTCAGTACTCAGAGTGGTTTGCATAATTGCGAAACTTTAAATGCGCAACAACTCAAAGCAACATTCTAATGTGAAGAGATGGCTGTAAAATGAACTACTGTCTACACACAAAAACTACAAAACGCACTGAACCCACACTGGAGCAAGCGGTCACTCAATGGAGAACAGCGATGTGTTAGCGTGTTCTACTTCTACAACGTTTATCTACTCGAAGATTGTTCATAGACATTTTGCATTTTCCGATAAGACTATAAGACCAGCATAAAGATCCTCCCTCTTCTTTATTATTATTATTTTTTTTAAACAGCATTAGCTCTCGAAACTGGCACACCTAAAAGTAAACGTAAATATAAATATAAATATTAGATTGCACGATCTCAAATTGCTTTCAACACAAATAAAAACACACGATTGCTGAGCTGCATGAGTTGGGTAATGCTTAAAAAACTACATAAGCAGTTAAACATACTTCAAATCAGTAAGGGGGATGGAGTAAATAAGAACCCAAAGAACCAAAGTGAAGTTCATTTTTGGGGGGGTTAAACAGTATGTGATCTGTTAAAGAGTAACGTCAAATAATTTTAAAAAAAATTGTCATGAGAAAACAAAATCAGGTCAAAATCAGTGACCATCTCAGAGTCTGGACTTGCACCCTATTGAAAAAAGGGGTCTCGATCCTTATTACTGCATCCTTAGTAACTACCTGGTCAGGGTCACAGTGGTTTAAATTAAACTAGTTTGTATATGCTTTGGGAAATAGAACCAACTAAAATTACTGACAGGAACAAACAAAAATAATAACTTTTCTGTTAATAATAAAGTCCTGCCTACATCTCTAGTTGAGACCCGTTAAGAACTGGAGTGATGCAGCTGAGGTTGAGGAACTGTCAGAGCCAGAACTCGCACACCATTTTGAAAGTGCTGACATTTCTACCTCTGGGGGTTTTTTGTGTGTGTGTGCTTCAGTTTTACCAGGCGCATAATGGTGTGGTTTATATTTAATTAAATAATCCACTTTGGGTTTAAATCTGAATAAAAACACAGAGATTTCTGTTAAGACTATAATGCGGCACTGCAGCACCAAATAATGGGACAAAAACTAAATAGCCAACTTACCTAATAGGAGTCTCTGAAGGCCATTTTGAGAGGTAGCGCAAACATTACTGTACAGTATGTATCAGATATTCCTGTTACATTTATGCAACCTATACATGAAAGTGACTCAAGCATAGAATAATGGCGGGTCTTTACTCTGATAGGTGGGGAGAGTGGGGTGGGGTGGGGCTTACTGCCTGGAAAATAAAGTAACGCTAATGTATACATTATTGTAGTTCATAATTCCATCATTCCTTCATCCCTGGATCCTGCTGGATGGCCATTATTACTTGGCTTTATGTCAAATATGTCTCGATGGTTTTTTTTTTGTTGATTGGTTTTTATTGATTGTGGGCCATACTCGAATGAAACTACAGGCTTACGGAGTTACACACGTTTGCGAAAGTCTGAAAACAGAGGTGTGTCTCAGTTACATGTAATTCTGAATTTGAAGAATTATAAGCGCATTTTTCTTGCACGATATGAGCTCAAGCTACGGTCCAGCGCTATGGTCTGATGGTTTAATGTAACCACAATTTCCACAAAACGCTGCAATTTCTGTTTTGGGCTGTAAATACACTCAGAAAAAACCATATTCATGGTATGAATATAAAATACATAAATATATGACAATAAATACATGAATAGTACTAATAATACCATCTCTCTAAAGTCTGCATGTGCACAGAGAATATTTGAGGAGTCAGAATCTTACTCTTTGCTTACTCGGCGCTTATCTCGAGGACTGAATATAAGCATAGCAGATTAATGCTAGGTCAGCTTATCCTTCAAACTGTGGGCACGTTTTCTTTACAGGAGAGCACGTCGGATGAACAAAAACAGTGGCTTTATTTGATTCGTTTGACCAATCAAAATAGTGAATTAAACCCTGGATAAAATCAATTCTATCCCGTGCACACTCTGACGGTTTCATCTCTTCGACTGAGTATGTCGTGGTTTCATTAAATTGTGTTACTTCAAATTACAGCAACAGCAAAGGTCTGCTTCTTCAGTCCACATTTTCTATCCCTGATTTTTTTATTTATAATTTTTTTTGGAGGCTTAAAGGTAAGTGTTTTTGTTTAAAGGTGGTGGTCTAAATGCATCTACTCTTGATAGATTTGCATATATTACAACAGAATGACACACCCACAAAATCGACTTGACCATGTGTGTAAAGCGGCTCTGAATATGAGTAACTTTCCCCAAGTACATACTAATGTCACTGTTGGACTCAAGGCGGCAAATCTGAATACACCCCTTCATACACAAAAAATACCAGTGTAGTTGGTACCAAATATACCAAACTAATATATTATACCCTATATATATATATATATATATATATATATATATATATAAATAGGAGACCTAACATACTGTACCTTATTTCCCATGTTATATTTAATGCCCTTTTCACTTCCATCTTTGTTCACAAGACCCCATGTTCCAACTTTCTTTGTTCTCTCAAAGTTGTATGTAATTAAAATGTGCGATTTTTGCATTCTTCATGCGTTTTTGTGTCCTACATCTGTTCTCTTAGCATTTTGTGTGCAAGTTTCTTTACATTTTTTTTTTCCTGTTTATCTTCAGAAAGTGTTCCAGACAGCTTTGTAATTCATTAAGCTTATCTTAGCGACTTGGTATATTTTGATCTGAGCCGCGTGTACGGTGTGCAGTTTGTAATAAATATGATCTGCAGATCCTTTTTTTTTGTACATGACATGAAAGATTTAGAAGCCCTTGATGTGGCAGTAGGCCTCCAGGCTGGAGAAGAGAATGTAAAGAAGCCACAGACCCAAGAACAACAATGAGGTAAGGAGGCGTGGAACTCGAGGACCTCCTAGCTCACCCCCGATAGACGGCCGTCTCCGGAAGAGCAAAACGGCCATGCAGATGAAGGCAAAAACAGTGAAGAGGGTGACGGAGAAGGCCAGTGAGCCCGGATCCACTTTGAAACTGTCATCTTTTATTGCCCAGTAGACTGCAGCGACTGACCATGCGACGCCAATGCCCAGGAAAACATTAACGGCATTGCTGCCAGTGACGTTGCCAATGGATGCATCAGCATATTGGTCCTGGGTAGCAGCCACTTTACTAGCAAATGTGTCTGATAGGAGAGAAAGATTCGACAGGAAAGAAGGTGAGTGAGATGGAGTTCAAAAGAGAGAGCAGTGTAGATAAAAAGAGAAAGGAAAGAAAAGAAAGGAGTTATGTTTGGAGGCTTTGGAAAAAAACTTCAATTCTACTGCATTAAAGATCGAGTCTTTACATATTGCAGGCAGACGTAGAAAGCAGCCTAAATAAAAAACAATCCCACATCATTTTGGTGAATATTTTGGGGGAAAAAAAAAAACATTTTCCAAAATTAAGTCATAGAGACATCTGATGGGTTTTCCCAAACCGCCTTACATATACACAATCAGCCATAACATTAAAACCACCTGCCTAATATTGTGTAGGTCCTGCTCTCCTTGTGCCCCCAAAACAGCCGTCTTACCTGTCGAGGCATGGACTCCACGAGACCTCTGAAGGTGTGCTGTGGTATCTGGCACCAAGACGTTAGCAGAAGATCCTTTAAGTCCTGTAAGTTGTGAGGTCGGGCCTCCATGGATCAGACTTGTTCGTCCAGAACGTCCCACAGACGCTCGATCGGATTGAGATCTGAGGAATTCGGAGGCCGAGTCTACACTTTGAAATCTTTGTCATGTTCCTCAAACTGTTCCTGAACAATAATTTTTGCAGTGTGGCAGGGAGCATCCCGCTGAAAGACACCACTGCCGTTAGAGGATACTGAAGGAGCTCTTCTGTGGGATCGGACCAGACAGGCTTCTCTCCTGACGCACATCAGTGATACTCGGGCGTCCACGACCCTGTCGCCGGTTCACCGGTTCTCCTTCCTTGGACCACTTTTGGTCGGTACTAACCACTGCATATCGGGAACACCCCACAAGACCTGCCGTTTTGGAGACCCAGTCGTCCCACCATCACAATCTGTCCCTTGTCATCGTCGCTCAGATCGTTACGCTCGCCCATTTTTCCTGCTTCCACATTTTATCAACTTCAAGAACTGACTGCTCACTTGCTGCCTAATAAATATATCCCACCCAGTGACAAGTTCCAGTGTAACGAGACAATCGATTTTAATCACTTCACCTGTCCATGGTTTTAATGTTATGGCTGATCGGTGTATAACGCTGCTAGTCTTAATGCCGTTAACTGTTGAAGTGCATCAGTTTCTATCTTTAAATAATATTTTCAGTCTTTGATGCAAACGTGATTCACCTGGAATGGACGTGCCCAGAGCTACAAACACCACAGCCGTGACAGTGTCCTTGAGACCCACGGTACAGCCGAAGTGGGAGGCCAGGTCCCCGATGACGGCCGTCAGAAGACCAATGACGGTGATGGACACCATGAAGCAAGCCCAGCCGTTCCAGTACTCGGTCGGAGGGACGCATGCGAACACGACCTTCCAGAACACCGTCAGAATGTGCATGACATAGTCGGAGCAGGAGGGCGGATGCTCGCGTCCCTCGACTTCATCTTCTCCGTCTCCTGAACAAACCAACAGGGACATGAGCAGATAATGAATGATTCAATTTGCTTCATTTTGCTTTAAATATTTGATAAACAGATTGGAAGAGAAGAGTGTGTGTGTGTGTGTGTGTGTGTGTGTGTTACTGACCTGCACTGACTGTCACCGCGTCCACAAACTGCTCCCTCCAGGAATGCGTGCCAATAACCAGGGCCAGGTTAGTCTTCTTTATCAGCTTATCGACTGTGCTCTAGCGGTGACAGGAATGAGAAAGCAGTAATACACAGTGTCACGCCCTCAACAATTACTGCGTAATATTATATCCGGAACGCTGCAGTTTCTGACTTGTTTTACTGCCAATCCTTTACAGCACTCTTGAAATGAAGAAAAATCTTTATATTGGCATACTTTTCATTTTCTGCCCGTCGGTGCTAAATATACGGGCCTATTTGAATTCTAACCAAGGCATATTGCACAGCATGATTCCCGATCTTACACACTGCCTGCGGGTACAGTCAGGTCCAGAATTATTGGCACCCTAGGTAGGCCAGATGGGTGGATATTTATCTTAATCTCACACTGAAAATAACGAGAGAAATTTAACCTTTAATTACATTTTTTTCTAAATGTATTATACATGAACCAAATGTAGTATGTTTTATAATGTTATATATTTTTTTTTTAAATCTTGCCTGAATGCAATAATTCTCCATGTTAGATAATATGATGAAGATCCTCTAATGATAGACCTTGTTCTGCTTACATCGTCAATCAGCCTGCGTGATTAGCCTCTGACTTGATTGGAGATGATTGATGTGTTTGCCATTTGGCTTCATTATTGTGTGACATTTTCCTTCTTTTGTAGAGGAAACAAATTAAGTGCTGGTAAAAATATGTGCACACTGCAGTAGGGGTTGGGAAAAGAAAAAAAAGTGTTGCACGTGAACTTGAGTAAACACGTGACATCGTGTGAACTATATGGGTTTTTTTTACTATATGGGGAAAAAAAAAGGGTGTGGAAAAATTAACGTGTGAAAATGAATGAAAGAATCAGGAATAAAGGTCAGGTGAGAATAAACGAGTTAGACGCTGCGGTTTTAGGAAAGCGATCTGGAATGTTACCTTAAACTCATAGGACTCCTCGATGACCACTTCCAGTCTGCTGTGCTCACCCAAAATCGGCTTCCCCATCTCAACTATTCTCTTCGCTTCTTCTTCCTCGGCGCTGAGCTGCCCTTCTTGATCCTCTGGAGGGACAGAGATGGAGAAGGAAAAGACAAGAAAAGCAGGTCAGACCCACAGAGAGAGAATGAGAGAGGGGGGTGAAAACAGAACGACAAGGTCACAAAGCAGGAGAAGACAGACAAAAAACAAAGAGAAAATATGACCAGGAATGAAGAGACAGAAATACAGAATGAAGACGAGAGAAAGGCAAAAAGAAAACTTTTTTTTTTATGTTTGCTGATACAATACAAAACCAAAGAATTTAGTACAGAAATTGCGCATTATTCACAGAGCTGCACAGACTGGGGTGAGTTTACAGAAAAAAGAGGCGTGTCTCAGTTACATATGATAGCAGATCTGCACCACCGTTCACCACAATACGTCACTAAGACACTTTAAAAAAACCTCTGGAACGCCATTTGAGGAAGATTTTCTTAACATGTGTGTAACCTGAGTTTGAATACACAGAACTTTCCCCGGAAAAACATTTACATAACTTTTGGACTTTGAAATGGAAGTCTATGGCAGCCCACAGAACACTTTGCAAGATGCAAAAAACTTTTTTTGCTTCTTCACCTCGCAACTGTCTCTAATCTTTGTGATCTGAAGCATTGCATTGTGAGAACATACTGAAAAATATAGTGTATCACACACACAAACACACACACACACACATATATATATATATACACACACACACACACTACATGGTTCTTCTGTAACATGTGAACAAATTTGGCTGTGAAGCAACCAGGAAGTGAGGACATTTCTCGACAACACAAGAAATCTCTGATGGTCCCGATAGCTTCTGGCCTCCCTCTGTCACAGAAAGTGCTTGGACCCTTAATCACTGCTCGGATGTTCATTCGACTTCCTACGTTACGCTTCTTTTCTCACGAACCATTTTCTGGCAACGTTCAGCAAAACTAAGACTCAAAGTCCCAGAATGCAATGCAGCTCAGCTAGTTATGACACGATGGTGAGCGCGATGGCACTGACGGTGGTATTAGCATGAACGCTGAAGCTTTGGAAGTGTAGATGAGGAGCTGAGAGAGCAAGACAGACTAAAGTACTGTACTAAAGCACTGCTGCATCGCTCTCTAGATAACGCAATGGCTAAATTCCACCAGCATCGCTGTCAGCTGGTAGTCCAATGGCATTGTGGGTAATGTAGGAAGCCATTAACCAAAGTGCAAATAGATCAACATTGAAGATCTCGTGTTAATTAGAAGGATTCTTATGCAAGTCCTTCAGGGTGGATTTTCCCTTTAACCTTGGAACCAGGCAAAGCATTAACGCATGTAGGTTTGAGTCTGAAGCCTTACCTTGATTGATCAGCAGAGCTGTAGGAGCGTGAGAGACAGAAAAAGAGATAAGAAGGATAGGACAGGCAAAATAAAGAAAGTTAGATTTGTTAGTGCATTATGAGTAGCGTTATTAGGATATTGTTGTTATTAGTGTTAAGCGCATTGTCTTGATATATGCTGAAAGAGAAGTAGATGTGTGGGGTGACCAAAGAGATGTCTAATCCTACTGACTGTGCTTTCAATCTGATTGTGGAGTTAAAGCAGTAGCTCTCTCTCTCTCTCTCTCTCTCTCTCTCTCAAACACACACACAACCTTACCGGAGATTCCTCTCTTCATCCACTGCGGTTCCTCGAGGACAATGTAGAAGTTCTCATGCTTCTCGTATTCTTCATCGTCAACGATCCTAATCTGAATGGTTTGCCTGAAAACACACACACACACACACACACACACACACACACACAAGCAAGCACCAAATGTGACTAGACACTAAATTGAGGCTAAATGTTGAAAAGCAGAGATCAGGTAACTCCTTAATGAGACAAACACTTTGTTTTGTATTCAGAAGTTGCATGAATATTGATGTAGGGAAAGTTATATTAAGTTAAGCCATACATCTATTTATACATTTATTGCCTGGTGCAATGTTTTTAAAGTTTCAGTGCATAGCTTTGATCAAAACAGATAGATTTTATTTTTTCATCATTCTATTAGTACCAGTTTAATATTTTTGCGACACCACAGACCATGAAATTGTTATCCATGCCCATTTTCTTCAAGCTCTTCCACTCGTAATGCCTGCCAGACGAGAAACCCTGCATACAACCGGTATGCTCTAATGACAGGATATTAAGAATCCGATTTTAGCCGAGGTCACATTATTATTAATGCGTCTATTCTTGAATCTCATAATGAACATGCGGCGCAAGACTAAAGCCCAGGATTTTATGCGAACTGTCTGTCAAAGTGCAAGCACGGACCTGCGAGAGAAAAGCCGTCTCAACGTTACCGGTAAATAAAACTTGCTCCAGAAATAATTTAATGATTTCCGCAGATGGACGGCGATACATAAACAATATCTTGGACGCACACAAAAATTAAAAAAAAGCAAAACCTTTGAACCTATATAAGAGCAAAAGATTGTTCTTAGTATATAACTTGATATCTCATCTTCAGTGAAAAACAATCAGCACGGTGTTGCTATTTTTATATCAGAAGCGAACGTAATCCACATTAATCCACAGAAATGTATTGCATCTCACTGAGTGATGCTTCCAATTGCATTTCACCAGAGCGTGGGAATCGTGCCATACTGAAATGCAATCCCTGTCCAATATCAGCTCTAAAGCTGTACTCAGGGGTTGTGGTTGTAATCGGAGCAGTGCCTAAGGGCCGGACTGCCTCTAGGAGCGTGGGTATTAATTTCCACGTAGCGTCACCATCCATCTACGTAAAAAAATGACCGTTTTTTTCTTTTTAAGTGTCTTACTGATGAACTCGTAATCATCAAGCCAATAAGAATTACTACAAAAAAAAAAACAAAGGAAGAAGTGAGTCTGATTTTCCTTCTAGCCTTGACTCATGCAACGTATTAGTGGCTACACTGATCACTAATCAACAAACCACCTTCCTTTGTTAGATTTGATCCCTCCTGTCTAATCTCACAAGCAGCCATCGCTGAATACAGTCCTGAAATCTTTCCTGAAAAGATTTCGGTCAGCTGCAGAATCCTAACCTTCAATTTTCTGAATGTTCCACGAAATACCGGATGAGTGTGCGCTGTATAAATCCACAATATTGGGGGGAAAATATTGCCAGAGTGAATGATGGAGCGCAACATTAGAGCATAAATATGATTCACGAAATCTCGAATAATCTGTTCCGTCTCTGTGTCTGTAAAGCTGTAAGGGCACTGATGAGATGGAAAAAGATGACTTCTCCTGCAGGGCTCCTCTCCCCATCCCCATCCACATCCCCATCCCTGAACCTGCCTGATTGACCCTGATGCTCTATTCCCGCTTCTTCGCCTGGAGCATCTGCACCTGTGACTCACATATAACCCTGTAAACCAAGCGAGTGTCAAACATTTCACCAGATAAAGGTTCTAATCTGATCCACCAAATGAATTTAGAATCTAAATTAAAAACATCTTGCGGACTGTAATTGAACTGGTTCTTTCGGTGAACTGAAAGATCTTGGGTGGGGTGTGTTGGCAAGTCTTGGTTATTTCATTAGGGGGCAAAATAGAGCAATAAACTCCGCAACTGGAAAAATGTGCGAATGCAAGGTACAAATCTGACATATGAATCCATATCAAGTCCGCTTCGGTTCCAGGATTTAACAGCGTAAAATTGTCACCGGGGGTGAATACTTATGCAATTTGGAATGTTTGTTTTCTTGGCAGTGCGTTCGTTTGTTTCGTAGACGATCTACGGTATGTTCGTTGTATTTGGGTGTTCGGAATGTACCTTTTAGATAAATAATGTTAAACGAGCACATTTAAGACGAGTTCTCGATGTGTTTCTGGCCAACTGAACTGATTTTTTTTTCGGATATTGGTCTAAGTGTAATGTGATACTCCATATTCACAATATGATCAGACCAGCACTTTCAACTAATTCAGTACTGTTTGTCCTTTTTCTATACAGCTGTATACTGTAAGGATTTATAATCCCTCTATCCGCTGTCACGCAGAAGAGTCTGGTTCCTCTCAAGGGACTTTTTCCTCACCACTGTCGCCTCTGGCTTGCTCATTAAAGATCTAAATCTACATCCAGATGTCTGGATCACCCAGAAGGCTCGATCCTGAGTTGGAGTAGAATAAAATAACATGTTTTTGTCTTTGTCACCTACTCGTTTCTTAACTTAAACCTCCACTATACATGGAACAGTCATGAGCTCATCATAACGCCTCCCACAGATAGATATATATATCAGGAGATCCAATAGTACTTAATAATGACACAAGAAACACAAGATCTTCCAATCAGCACACACACACACACACACACACAACTCACATGGTCTGGTCATTGGTGAACTCGAGCTCTCCACACGCATCTTCGAAGTCGATGCCTCCTCCCTGGGCTGTTCCCGGCTCTGTGTGGTAGGGCAGGATCACAGTTCCACGGGCACCCGAGTTCCTCACCACTGTCACCTCCATGGTTCCCACACTCTCACTCACACGCATAATGTGCTCGCTAAACGTGAAGATGCCTGCATGGTCGTCGTCGAGAATGGTCACAGTGGTGACCAGCGGTTCCACTAACCGACCCTTGGGCCCCTGGCCGGCCTCGTCGGTTTCGAACATGCCGTCGGCATCGCCGACTCGCAGGTTTAGCAGACGCACGAAGAAGTGCTCGTCCTCCTCGAAGATATCATCATCTATTATTCCTACCTGAAAGGACGGGCATCGGGAGCACGTGAGATCAGAACAAATTCATTCAGACTGGTCAAAACCTTTTCTTTTTTTTTTTTAATTTCTCTCACCTTTATCTCTTTCCTGGTCTCTCCCGGCTTAAACACCAGCGTCCCTTCCTTGTACTCGTAATCCGAACCAGCGTTGGCTGTCCCATCTTCCGTGCAGTAGTCCACATAAAAGGTGTTCTCACCGGTTCCCCCCTGGCACACCACAGCTAAGGTCAGCGTGCCGCAGTTCTCCATGCACTGACTGTGGCTGCTCTCGAACGCGATGCGGCTGCACGTGGCGTAGTCGTCGTGCTCGGACGCATCGACGTCTTTAGCGGCTGTCCGGCGTGCGTGATCGGCTGCATGCTTCTTCAGCACGTTGCCTGCTCCGATCATCATGCGTGTGGCCTGGACACGGTAGAAGGCGCGGCTTTTCTGCTGGTGCAGCAGGGCGTAATAGTTGGCGAGCTCCATTAGCTGATCCAGATCTTTTTTCGGATACTTCTGCTTCAGGTCCTTCAGGATACGGATTACCTAAAAAGAGAGAGAGAGAGAGAGAGAGAGCAAGATGGGGAAAGATCGGTTTTGGCCCTTATTCATCAAAGTTGCGTGGAAACAACCGTAGATTTGAACACACGGAAGGACATATGAACAAATTTGCATGCTAAAAGAAGTTTAGTGTCAAATTCTGATTTTTTTTTTTTAATGTATGATTGAAGAAGACACGTTAGGTTCATGTTCTCCTTCTCTGTCCATCTTCTAACTTTCAACAGTTAAGAGGTCACTCCAGGTTAAGTCCACAAATGTGGACTGGTTGAGTGTGTGTGTGTGTGTGTGTGTGTGTGTGTGTAAGCGAGTGGATGTGTATCCTCTCACCTCTTTGCGGCTCTCGTCCAGTTCTTTTGTACTTTCCATGTTAATGGTAGCGCTGTTGGACTTCAGCAGGGTTGCCATGGTGCCTGCGCTGTTGTTAGGCCCGTCCTGGCAGTGTTCCAGGGTAATGAATCCTGCTGACGCACTTGGTGGAAACTTCCCACGCATGATCACATCCCCTCCTTTAGGGGACATTTCCCCTTCGGTCTCCACGACAACCCCTGTCCTCTTGTCGGCACGATAACGCTTAGACATGTACTTATAAAAGAGGAGGCGGCGATCAGCGATCCAGGCCAAAATCACACAAACTGGGAACATGGACAGAGTGACCAGGGCCTCCCAAACCTAACACATTAAAACACACACACACACACACACACACACACAAATATATATTTTTTTTTAAAATGTGGGGGAAAAAAAGCTGAACAATTATTTGTTCTTATTTGTCTTTGTATAGGAATATAATGCTGAATACATGTTCATTCATAAACATTATATATTATTATTCTGGTTCTATACATTTTGATTAAAGCATTTTAGCTATTCTGATACTATACAGTCTCATTCTATATATTCTGATTATATTATATACTTTCTGATTCTATAAAATCTATACATATAACCCATTCGGATTCTATACACTATATCCTTATATTATACACCTATGCATATCTGAGTCTGTATATTCTCATTTTATACATCCTCATTCTATACAAATATGCACATTGGACTCTATACCTTCTGATTCTACACCTCCTATATGTTAAGATCCTTCACATCTTCATTCTAGGCCTTTTTTCCGATTCTAGGCGTTCTCATTCTGTTCTGCAAAGTGGGAAAGCCACGCCTTTTTTTTTCCCCTACATAACGTTCACTACTTTGAATGCACTCGATCACTTCTCCATACCTCGACAATTCCTGGTGAGATGATGGCGAGTATAAGGTAAAGCCATATATACGCAAAGATGCTCCAGAAGGCAGTGATGAAGAAGACTCTCAGATGTTTGATCTTCCTCACCTCTCCGTTAGGGATCACCCACACACAGAGACCAATGATCACAAACATGTTGAAGGCGGCACTGCCAACGATCGTGCTGGGACCCAGGTCACCTGCTTCAAAACCGTGACCGCAAACCTAGGACGCGTAGGACGAATACGTACACATATGCACACACATACGGTATTTTATGTGTTATTAAAGAGTGCTGCAAAAACTAATCTGTTTAAGCATGTTGAATAGATAACTCTGAATTTCCTAGATAACTCTCTACTGGATCTCTAAGAAGAGACACAAATGATGTGCCATATTCAGGGTTGAAAAATACACACGTAGTGAGGAATTTGAGCATATTAATATTCAGACCTCAGTCCAGTGCCATTGTTTGCCAGTTTTCTGTAACCACATATAATATATTACTCTGAAATTTATATCTTGGGCTCAAAAAACCTTGGAAATGTCATTCGAGGCCAATATTAAATACATAAATATGACACCATTCATTAATTACTAGTTAGCTGAGCGACAGTATAGCAGATGAGTGCTTGGTAAGTTTGTCCTTCAAACCACTGGCACATTTTCCTTAATGGAGACTGTATCGAATTAACCAAAACATTACCATCATTTCCTTATTCAGTCCAAATTTTCCATCCCTGATTATCTATTGATTTTTTTCAGGTTTAAAGCCAACGCTCGTTTTTAAAAGCAGTGGTCTAGTCACTTTTTGAAAACCCCAAGAAAAATCTGCCGCCTTTGGAAGTGTGCACTACACGCAGGTGATTTGCATAATATTAAGGCGGAGCCCAGAAATTCAACTGAAGTAGGTCTCTGAATACGCGCAAATTTCTCAACGCAATCACTGACCTAGCTTATGGACTTAAGTCGCTGACTGATTATGAGTAAATTAATTAAAATATGCATAATAATGCTGCAAAAGATTACTTGAGAGTGGTGTAAAAGAATGTTTCTATATTTTGCAGACTAAAACGTGTTTGGCTGTTTGGTGCTAATAAACTGTCCATTGCTTTTTTTGAGTAATGTTTCGTGAAAACTCGTAATAACAGACAAATAAAGACGGACGACGAACGATAACTCACTTCGATGACGGACAGTAAGATCTCAGGAGCCGAGGAGCCTAGCGCCATTAGTGTTAAATTGGACACGGTCTCGTTCCAGATGCGTACTGTAGCTACTGTCGTCTCGCCGCTGGGCATAGTGATCGTAACTTCTTTCTCCTGAAGGACAAAGCTGGTGTTACTACAGTTTTAGTAAAATGGTAAGAAGAAAGAAGGATGCAGTTGGAAAATAAAGGCCAAAAGATGATGGACCCAGAGCCAATACACCCTGGATGGACACCAATCTATTGGAGGGCACCATGCACACACATTCACAAACTTGAAACTTGAAAGTGTAATACTATACAGGTCCTGATAGAACTGTAATACTCAGAACGTAATATTTCAGAACGTAAGGAATTGTATATACTGCCTAGCAATCAATTAACTGTCTTACCTGTGACGTAATAACCTCAATGGACGCCATAAAGCGATCTGCGATGATTGACACACCCAGGAACATGTACATCAGAGAGACGAAATAGACAACAGCACGGCCGATCTTGCCTCCGAGTCCGGAGTCGGTAGGCTTCCACACAGGCAGGATGATCCCTGGAAAACACTCCACCACCTCACCACAATGCTTCGAACTGCCATTAGTGGACACCAGATTATCAACTGACTCCAGCACCGTGACATTAACGTTCCACTCTTCGTCTCTTTGGGACTCTGAGGCACAAGGTGGAAGGAGGGACAGGAGGAGGCATGAGGATAGAAGGAAAACAACAGAGCTGAGAGAAGACGGTGCCATAGCTTCTATGCTTAGGCAGTGACGACGTGGTGTGAAACGGAGACAAAGAAAGGAGAGAAAGCAGCCCACCTGAGGAAAAGACAGAGTAACACATAGAGAAGATAACAGTCAGAATTAGTAACACCAAATCACAGGTTTATATTAACGTGCTCGTTCTAATACGTTATCATTTCTATAGTAACAGTTCGTTCAACAAGGGACTTTTATGGCATACGATGTACGAAACCTCATTATTCAAGAAAGAATTTATTCGATAGGCTCACCACACATATGACACTATAGTATGAAAAGCTGTATGACATAACAACCAAAAATAAAAGGTGTAAAACAAGTGGAGTGAAGACAACTGAATCTATAAGAGTCAAACTGATCTTGAAGATGTGTCTTGACAAGGGAGGGTGATTCCCTTTCTGGGTCTTTCCCTTTCATTTGGAGTATGTAGTACATAGCAAGGTTACGTTGTTCACTCTTAGAAAAAGGGGTTCTTCGAAGGTTCTTTAAGGGTTCATTGAAAAATAATGGGTTCGAATTTCTGACAACTTGCAGGGTTGTTCATAGAACCCTTAGCAGCAAGCAGCGATCTGCAGGGTCCAAGCACCCTTTAGAAGCAATGCCCCCAGTGGTCAGTTCTTGCCAAGTTGCATAGGACAATAAAGACACCATCCTGTAGATGAGCAGGTTTTATAACACTACCTCAAAGATAACACTTGTAAAAGAAGTCGTGGCCAAAAGGTGATAGACCCAGACATGATGGGTGATGGGTCCTCCTAAAGACATCCGCTGTAGGCTGATTTTTATTATTTGTTTGTCACATCTATGACAGATATTAGAATATCTACGAATATCTCTAAATATAAATATAAGACATACTAGACCACAGCTTATCTTAAAGTTCTTCCTGCGCTGTCGTTTTCTTATTCCATCTATCCATCACCAACCTAACCCTCATGTGTAATTAAGACGGTTGGGTTTCGTAGACACGTTATGAGATTGCCCTCCAGTTAGGAACTCACTCTTATTAGAGCACAGCCAGAAGCCATTTTACCCCAGTAATCATGGCATCAATCACCTGTCTCGCAGTTAGGCACATTTTAAATTCATTCATTCCACCAAGATGGAGAGTTACAAGCATAGCCGTATTTGGCCGAAAGACATCTGCATCCACTCAATGGCTTAATATTGGTTTTTTGGGGTCCGATTGTATTTGGGAGGAAATAAAGATCAACTTTATAAGAAATAAAGACTTAAATGAGCTGGTGTTCGCTTCGTGAGAGCATGAACAACACAAGCAGAGCAGTGTCTAGAAGCCTATTCTCTTTAAAACGAATGTTTCACGGATTTAAGTCCAAATGAGAAAATACCCACATTTAATAATAAGATCCCAAACAATAACTCATTTGCATGCACAATCTCATCACTTGTTCTTCCTAACCACCAGGAACAGTCGATACCTTTTTGCAAGAGATGTACCAATGAGGTTGCAAATGTCCTACAGCACATTATTTGAAATAAATACTACTGTCAAACAGCCATCTATCCCTTTCCTCTTGCCTCAAACGCATGTACCACATGTATGTACATAGTATAGCGCTATCGCTTGGCAGCTTGTGACTATGGCTGAAGTCACAGGTATCCTGTATGGCATGTATACCAAGGTAGGGGGTAGGCTCCTCTCATCCTCTTCTACTTCAGTGAGTGGATTTTTAAAACATTATGAGCGCACTTTATTCATAGATTATGATACAGCGCACCATAGTGTACACTAACTTTGAACCAATTTTTGCTTGTCTAGTCACCTAGACACATAAGCTTGCTGCTAGTGTGGGTAAATGGTTTTCTCTTTCCATATTACGCACAATAGGTGTGCCTCGGCCTTGACCACCGTAAGGACACAGTGCCCGTTTCGGACATCCATCCCCCCATGATTATTGGCATGCTCTGCTGGTGGATTTAAACCCTGGTTTTGAGTCAGGTCTGACTGCAGAACAGCAGTTTTTGACCAATTCTAGATTTGAGAGGGTTGGAACCCTAGGCTCTGTTTGAATGCTATCAGCATCAGAGGCATGGAGGAAGTGTGAATCTGTATAATATCAAATATGGAACCAATTTTACCACAGCAACAACAAAAAAAAAATCAGCATTTTGAGAACATTTTGGTTTTTTTGAGACGCAACATGGCACAATGTGGATAAACGTACTCAATAATCAGATTTAGTAAATGGCATGGTTTTGGAGGAAACAAGCTTCAGCAAATTTAATAATTAATAATAATAATACTACTACTACAAATAATAATAATAATTTGCCTTCCCGGAAGTGGTTTAGTCAAACGCAATGCTGGTGTAAAATGAATCAATTATCCTGTACAGAGCTGTGAATTTTGCACCTAAGAGGTAAAACGCCCCAAATTGCATATTTATTAGAGAAAACAAGCTGTTTTGCGCATGCGAAAGACCCATCGCTTTTCAGAGTCCATGCTTCCCTAACTGTGTACTGTACTTGTGTGCATGTAATTTCCCACCCTCGGTGTAGGAGAGGCTGCAGTTGCACCAGCTGGTGGAATTTCACACAGGACTTACCATACACTGGACTTGGTTAATGCATGTCATATTTAATGCATGACAAATGAAACCAGGGCTGCACAATTCTTCATGTAATAATTAAAATTGCAATCACAACTGCCACAAATTTCTTACGGGGGGAAAAGTACTGAAATTTTAGCATTCTATTTCCTCCAGAGAAAAACTTGTTGTGACTGGCTCCTGGTTACGTTCTCCATTTAAACGTCTTAGGATATTTTAAAGCGCTAATTGCTTTAGCTCTGATGTATTTTGTTGATCTTCTGAAACATTATATCCCATCCACAGCACTTTGCTCAACTTAGCGGAAGCCTTCTGTTGATCTCAAGGGTCACTTGTAGATCAGCCAATGAAGGATTCTTAAGTTCTGGTTATGTTAAGCCTTTCGTTATGTTAAACATTTCCTAAATTCTCATAGATTTACAGTCCATTCATAAGTTATTACAGATTTGTTCATTAATGTCTATGTTTAATGACATGAACTATAACTAAAGCCTGTTTAAGCAGGTCTTTAATATGGATTTATAGAAGCTGCATCTCTATTATCTTCTGAAACACTAGCCTTTAGTGTTTAAGCATGATCAAAGAAAAGATATTTACCACCAGCTGAGCTGCGATTGATTTTTAGGCATTAATAGCAAACCTGCCTCAGGTGAACAAAGTGTTCCAGATGTTTTATACTGTTTCAGGAGATCAGTATGAGATCCATTAGGTATAACATTTAGAGTTTTATGTCATTAGCACAACTTTGTAGTTAAGATGAAACATAATAGGCAGCCAAGGTAAATGTAATACAACTGGAGTAATGGGATTATTGAAGAAAAGTGAATGTAGTTATGGTTTATTAATAAGAACAAAGACGAATACGAACATTAATGAGAAAATGGCAAGGGGGTTGAGAGGATCGGTTTAAATGGCGACTGTCGGCGGATTTGCAAAAACACGCTGCCTTATTAGGAGACAAGGAATTTCCAATATACACAGACTACTAGAACACTACTGTGTTTCATTCACAGACAGCAAGAGGGAGGGAGGGTGTGACACGGTACAAAAGCCAGACGCAAACAGAATAGCTACATGGATAATGTGCAGTGCTGTACAGTCTTCTGTACAAGTGTTTTTGTCATACTGTCAGGACTAAATTGGATACATTTATATTTCATCTTAACACCAACAATGGTTGTGATTGGTTTCATTTTTTCATGTACAATTCAACACTCACAATTATACTCATTTTATAAACTCTCTCTCTCTCTCTCTCTCTCTCTCTCTCTCTCACACACACATCCTTGTGTGTCTGAATCGTTTTCATCAGCCAACCGACTGCCTGCTCTTCTTCTTCACGTAGTGCGCAAAAGGTCAAGACACACACATCAACTCTCATTACAGTCTACATAAAATAAAGAGAGAGAGACAGAGAGAGACAGAGAAAGACAGAGGGAGAGAGAGAGAGAGAGCAAGAGGTAGAGCGAGACGACTTTAAAATGCTGCTATAATTCTGGGGAAACAGCCAGCACAGTAGGGACTCGTAACACATTTAGGTTGCTGTGCTATTTTCTTTTTAATCGAAAAACATTCCATTAAACGCATTAGTCATCTGAGAGCACAGTTTACATTATAAAAACAAAAATAAAAAAAGAGACTTAAATTGTACGATTTTCGGCCCGATTCTTTTCTGTCGCAGACAAAAAGCGCACAACATAAGCAAATTCTTTGGTCGTGAGTTGAGACTGCGGGTTTTAGAACTCGTGATGAAGAAAGAGAACGCAAGCAATAAGTTATCCATTTAAAACAACCAGAACATATCGTGGAGAAGTTCATTTTTGAAACCAGGCTAGTCAAGATTATATACTGTAGGTGCATCTCAAAAAATTTGAATATCGTGGAAAAGTTCATTTTCCCCTGTAATTTAAATCAAAAAGTGGAACTTTTGTGTATTCTAGATTCATTACACATAAAGTGAAATATTTCAAGCCTTTTTTTTGTTTGTTTTAATCTCGATGATTACGGCTTACAGCTCACGGAAATCAAAAACCCAGTATATAAAAAAAATATTAGAATAAAGAATTTATAATACAGAGATGTCACAGTGTCGCAATCCTAGTGTCAAGCCACTCCTGAACCAGAGACAACGTCCGAAGTGTCTTACCTGGGGTAAGGAGAAAAAGAACTGGACCGTTGCTCAGTGGTCCAAAGTCCTCTTTTCAGATAAAAAAGTAAATGGTGCATTTCATTTGGAAATCAAGGTTCCAGAGTCTGGAGGAAGAGTGGAGAGGAACAGAATCCAAGTTGCTTGAAGTC
>JANDJT010000071.1:22704989-22727526 GCA_024331685.1 Stegophilus panzeri
TTCTAATATTTTGAGATACTGGATTTTTGATTTCCATGAGCTGTAAGCCGTAATCATCGAGATTAAAACAAAAAAAGGCTGGAAATATTTCACTTTTGAGATGCACCTGTATATCTAGCTAGGCTAGCATTACATAAGTTTGCCTAGGTTTATCTCAATTGTAAACGTATTGCACTTGCTAAAATAACTGACAATATGCTTTTTATAAATTAAAAAAATATTTTTAAAAATTACAAGGTTTCTATGCTGCTTCAGGTAAACTCTATAGATGCCTAGTTTTAAAGTAAACTTATTAACAGTGTTTGTTTTATAGCAGGATAATCACAGAAATATTACAGAAGTGATTATGCATTATACGACATTATAAATTGCCACTACTGTGTATATTTTTCCAGAAATATCAGCGATGCTACACTTTCAAACTGTAAAACACATTTAAAGTACTAAAGTATTGTAATAAATACCTGCCTTATGTTATTTACTGCAAAATCAAGCAGCAAAAAACAACATACTAGGTACAATATAGCACAAGAACCACAATGACAGTATTCTAGACTTATACCAGCTTTACTGCAGTACTTCAGTACTTCAGTACTTTTCCACCTTGTTGAATTGTTTTTAGCAAAGGTATTTTCAGGAGCCACAGGTGCTTCTTAGCTGTTTTGATTTAAGAACAGGTCAGACTTGTGACCAGTATTCTATGGAGCACAATATGCTGTTAGTGTCAGAGTTGCCAACATCTCAACCATTGAATAAATCGTGCTTTGATTAATTGAATAGTGAACGCTAGGCGCTAGGCTCAGCTGGTTGTCACAGCAGCATGTCCCTGCGATGTCTCATTAACACCTGTGTTAGCACGTTAGCTCCGGGGCTCTGAAAAGGGCAGGTTCAGTAATGAGAGAGCTCAGGTTCCTGTAAAAGACACCATGCCCAATTTAATCTCGTTTCACTTCCAGCCAACACGGGGACGGAAAGTTACTTTCTTTTCAGGAAAGGAAATATTACAGTATATTACTATACCATTTGTATAGTAATGAAATTCAATCAAATAGACTTTCATTTTTAATTACCCCCCAGACATCCCCCCAAAAAATTAAGTACCAAATCAATTCCCTTAGATTTTCTCCACCAGAAAGCCGCAATCCAACAAGAAAAGTAATATCTGTTCAAAACAACCACTATTCTATTTTCTCATTTCTTCAGATTCTGTGATTCCAGCATGAAGGCTTACCTGTACGTCTGATACCTATTCATGATGCTTCTCGGGAATTTTCTAGCACTTCCTAACTCCACTGCGCTCTTCATGAAGCAGAAGTTCCCTTACAGAAGAAATGTGTTTGCTTTCTACAGTCTGAATATTTCTATATTGATTACAGATCAATGTCGTTTCTTTCAGCTTCCTGACCATCCAAGTCCTCTTTAAGCACTTTTCTGCTCTCAGTGTTAGATAAGAGAGGGTGCAAAAGAAGGCAGTACAGGACTAAAATAAAAGTGAGAATTCATCTAAAAATATTGGAAGCCCTATAAAACCGTCATGATGAAAATGAATTGCTCAGTCTGTATATGTGTGTGTGTGTGCGTGTGTGTGTGTGTTAGAGAAAATGAGTTTGGCTTCATACCAGGAGGTTGCAGATGGCACACAGTGAGGCCAAAGTGTACAATAGCAGGTATAATAAATACACCTTTCAGATATAGATCCAAGAGACAGAAACTAACACTATACCTGCCCACTATATCATCAAACGTCCTGTTCTTGTCAACGGCATGTGTTTCCACAGTGTATTTTGATGACCGCCCAAGTATATTTCATCCCATTAAAATGTGCCATTTTGATACACAGGATAGTATAAAGCATTTTGGGACAGATTCCATGAGAGCACATGTTTGAAATACATGATGATGAGTCACATTTGTGGTTTAGTCTTTCCATGGCCTCTTCCCTAATTATTAATCAATGTTTTGTGCTAGCTAGCCAAGGTGAGCTAGCTAGTTTAAGTGTCCTCTGTATGTGGGTGCATCTCAACGTACACCTAATATCATGCTAAATAGTGTTCCATAACATACACAGTTTCAGAGATACATTAGTAATAACTACATAACTAAATACACCTCCCCATATAAAACTAATCCAGTCCGAATATGTCTTTAGTCTTTATTATTTCTAATATTCATCCACTGGTCATATACATCATACCTGAAATGTCTTTAAACAATGTATATATTAAATATACTAGGACATGACACTCAACCTTCAATCCCCAGATCTGCGGAAAACACAGTTTCACCAAGCCTGAGTAGGCATGTGTTGTACGCCATTCCTGTGCCGTTCTCTACAGCAGCCAAGCGTAACGAACAATTCAGCAGCAAGTCAGTACAATTCAAATACATTAAAAATTGCTCTCTGTCAGGCAAATATACAGTACAAGCAAGTATACTGTGAAATGAAATCCATGCTGAAGGCCTCATTCAGCTAAATAATCATTGGATGTCTCTCTCTGAAGGATCACAGACACTCTTTTTGAAAGATAAAATATACTCTCTCTGAAGGATAGTAAATGCGCTCTCTGAAGGATTGCAGATGCTCTCTTTACAGATGCTCTCTGTAAAGGATCACAGATGCTCTCTCGGAAAGATCACAGATGCTTTCTAGGGTTGTGACAGTGAGGAAATGTTCCTCGTTGGGAAAATTATTTCAATTATTTCATATTAATGCGTCAGTGTCAAATATGTCTATGTCAATCAATTTGTTTTTGTCCTGCTTCTGATTAGGATGAAATTTGACAGCTTCTACATCAACACCATTTAAATACCTGACTTGCCAGTTTAAAATGTTATTACTGTACATAATAAAACGTCTCTTCTCCATAGCCCTGAAGGGATAGGTTGAAAAATTATGCATCTAAAAACTTTTGAAACTGATATGGGAAATGTTCTCTTGAAATACATTCAAGTTCCCCTGCGACCGTTTTGTATTTCCTTGCTAGATTAAGGGACGGAATGGTAAAGTGTATCTGCCTTTTATGCTTTTGTGTCTTGCACAAATGAGTGTTCCCTTCCTGCTGTGGGGTTATCAATGATTAATACTGTAATCATTTATATATGTAGTCTTTAGGTGCTTATTTATTCCACTTGAGCTACTGCTGCATTCAAATGGTAGTGTGTTTACATACTTTATTTTTATTTATTTTATTACACCTTTATTTAACCAGGAAAGCCTCTTGAGATCCTGGCCAAGATAGCCAGCAACGAGTCATTTGACAGTTACAAACAGACAACATAAAACAAATAAAAACTCCAAAAGTACAATCAAAAACCTAACGACACTAGTTAAAAACATTGACAGGACAAGGAACCAGTCTCAAAAGCTTTCATCAATGACTTATAAACACTTAGCGGGTCAAGTTTTTTTCAGTTTTAGGCTACCTTGTAAGGCATTCCAAGCTGATGGAGCAGATACATTTTTTTAAAACGCCCAAGATTTGTTCTAGTGTGTATATATATATATATACACCATCAGAGATTTGTGTGTGTGTGTGTGTGTGTCTATATTATATATATATATATATATATACACACAAATATGTCAGTGACTAAGCCTCCAGGTACCTAGAGAAGGCCAACCAACCCGTTCATATAAAGTGCAATGATGAGTAACAGTTTTGTATTTAGAATCAATCTCAATGCTCCATGGTAAAGGGTGTCAATTGATTTCAAACACTGGGCAGAAGCATTCATATATAAAATATCACCATAGTCCAGCATAGGCAAAAAAAAGAGGCTAATGCCAGCCTCCTTTTAACCTCAAAAAAAAAACAAGCCTTGTTTCTGAAATACAATAAGAGTTTCAGTTTTTTTGGTAAGTTGCTGAATCTGGGGTTGAAAAGAAAGACCATCATCAACTAAAATCCCAAGAGATGTATATGAAGTAACAGAATCAGTTGCATCATCCTGAATAGTAGTAATTGGTGGAAGCTTCCGGGGGCATTTTTTTTTTTCTTTAGAAAATCCCAGTAGTTTGGTTCTGTCAGTGTTATGTACAAGCTTCGACTGAGACAGGAAAGTTTGAAAAGAATTAAAAGCAGTTTGCAACTCCTCAAAAGACGAAGCGCAGCAGTAAATAACAGTGTCAACAGCAGAAAAACGAATATTTGCATTTTGCTAACTTTTATGAAGATTGTTTATATAAATTGTAAATAAGAAGGGACAGAAATATTTAATCTATACAGATAACTGTTTGTGCAAAATTGTGGGGGAAAAAAACATTTACAACGTATTTTATATGCACAGGAAGTTACAATTCAGAAAACAGTCCTCATAATAAATGTTCCACAATTGAGGAAAATTTTAATCTTTGAGTCTTCTCCTCAGTTCTATTGTTTTCCATAAATTAATCCACACAAAGGGATTGCATTCTTTTTTTTTCAATCCGAAATGCAATTTATATCATATTAATCAACTGTAGATCTCGTGTCAGATGAAAATTGAAGGCCAGTGTGGATAATAAAATGTCCGACAGGTCCATCTGCACTGTACCAAGAGCTGCAGAGGTCGGGGATATGCTGTCACACATCATCGTGCAGTCAAATCAGGCAACAGAAATGAGCCAAACGTGTTAATCTTATTTATTTAAATGTATTTATTCAACTCGTTTATTTATTCACTCTGTCGGCTATTACCTTGTATTAATAAAGGATAAAAAAAAATACATGCAAACGGGCTGGAAATGCTAAATATGGGAGACCATTTTCTCAGCAGTCTATCACAAAGGTGAGAAATGCAAATGTCTCTCAGGTGTGAAAATGTTCCCAGGCAGAATATCACAAGACATTACTCACCATGGCAACTAATGACTTTACATGGAATATAATTTCAGAAAACATGTTTTAGCACTTGGATGAAAAACCCGTTAATGGCTGTTTAATAATCTGCACAGTGTTAAAACACAGAACAACTTGGAAGGCTCCATATGGACAGATACCGGCTCTGGGTCATTAAGAGAAAATAGATTCTAGTTGGGATGGATTTGACCATGATGCACGTTTGGGGCAAATATGTTTTAATGTGCTGCTTTAGTAATTGGGATTAGTTAAGAGCAATTAATATGAACTGTAATACTTGCATATAATATAGGCACATGCTGTTACACTTATCTATTCTGTTTGGCTGTAAGAATAAACTCTTCATGTCGCAGTTTCAAAGTGATCATGTTTTTTTTTGTATTGTTACTGTTCTAGTCCTCACTCCACCCCTGTCTGGTGATTGCTTTGTTGCCCTACTGTGTCCACCTGTTTTACAGCTTGTCTATGTATAGCCTGCTGTTTTTTGCTTCATCGCTATGTCTTAACAAGCATTTTTTTAATCCGAGCCATGTTTGCGAATGTTTTTTACCCTCACCTTTTTCCCCATAACGTTTTGATTACGGATTATTGCTGTTTGATGTTGCCTGTCCAAGTCCTGTTTTGCCCCAAATACTTGCACCCTGCCTCATTCGCTCACATGCAAACTATAGTCAAATACAGTCTCACTCACTTTTACAGCGGTACTAATCCTACAGTCAAATCCTAGATGCATCAAATACTGGGTGATTAAAACACTTCCTAGCATTAGCATATTAGCAGTGAGGATATTATAGCTGTAGTTCATTCAGAAGTAATCATGACTATACTTCCTCCCAATGCTTCACCCTTTACAGTGGTAAAGGGCTCAAAATCTACAGCTACTTAGCTACTTACAGTTTTGGAATTTTTAATATTTACAAGATCAGAGAACGTAATTATACTTAGATGTTTGATTAGACAAGTAACGCAAATATAGTGAAACAGATTACGCTATAACACACGCATTTATTTTGAGTCTTTTTTTCCTACATGAAGTGACAAGGGTCATAGAAAGACAACTCCAATATCGAGTATTTCAATTTTTGGTTTTTGACTTGTTTCTGGTGGTTTCATATTCTGAAATTTCTAGAAGTATTCAAAAAGTGAAATTAGTTCTGATAGCTCATGCGCACACAGACACACACACACACACACACACACACACACACGACCTCATTCACTTCCAGTAGGCGTGAGTGAGTGTTTGTACAGCTTATTTTTTCTCTAATCTCCCCCAGTATAAACTACACTGGCATCTGCGATTTTGTTCCGTTGCCAAAATGACACCATTGCCTCGACAACAGACTGGAGCTGCAGGACGTCAGGATGGATTTCATTGCTCGAACAGCAAATAGTGCCACCGCTTTACAGAGTCTTTAAGGAGCTTCTAACATGAGTTCTTTGTTACAGATGCCAGCGATCAGCGAGATTACTGACGACGGTACCATTTAAAAACTATATAGATGGCTTTGGACCTCAATTCATATGAACAGTTATGCTATGATAGCTTTAGGACTACAATTACCACAAACAGTTTTGCACTCAAGTCTCCATCAGTGAACAGTGGAGGAGTTCAACAAAACAGACTTCACGTAAAAACTTTATTTATAATCGTACTATCCGGTGTCATCCAGATGAGGACGGGTTCCCTTTCGAGTCTGGTTCCTCTCAAGGTTTCTTCCTCATATTGTCTCACGGAGTTTTTCCCCTCACCGTCATCGCCTCTGGCTCGCTCATTACGGATAAATTCATACATTTAAAATCTATATATTTCGGTAAAGCTGCTTTGGGAAAATGTCCACTGTTAAAAGCGCTATACAAATAAAACTGAATTGAATTGAATTATGTTTTTTTGCTTAGTCAATCATCTGAGCAACTTTAAACCCTGTAAAGATGTACGCTCATAACCAAGTAACCACATTTCTTAAAAACCACAAAGAATTTTGTATATGAAATATGAAGAAGGAGAATTTTGTACATGAATCTCAGATACACTATCACACCCCGTTGTTTTGGTGTGGTTTTTTTTATTTAAAATTTTTTTTAAACTGATTGATTGACATTCGAAGCGAATAATCTGCTCATCAGTTACTTGACATTGTTAGGATCTACTGCTGAACAGGTTCTCTCAAGTGTGTCTAACACTGATATCAATATAATAACATATCTCAATACATTCACTTCCTTACTCCTGAGAGCGATTATCGAGAAAGTGACGGCACCTAACAACCCGTTCGAACCGAGTGCTATTAAATCGACACAAAGCCCTTCCTCTGATGACATACTCCAAGACCACATAGTTTCAACAAATTTAAATCGTATTAATTACAGCGCCCTCCATTAATATTGGCACCCTTAGTAAATATGAGCAAAGAAGGCTGTGGAAAAAGTGCCTTTAGTGTTTAAATAAAGTATTGACTAAAAGGGTGCCAATAATTGTTGCACACCTATATTTAACAAAGATATTTTTTATAAACCTGTGTTGTGTTTGCAATTGTTTGATATGCATGAGAGCAGAGTATTTTTGTGAATTGTTTAAACATAATGATCAAAAGTTTAATGTAATAAAGACAATTTTTACAGCTGCATTTGATCGTATTTGCCAAGGGTGCCAATATTAGTGGAGCTCAGTGGAGGTCTTCAGGAAACGAGATGCATAAATAAATCTAGAGGTACAGTTCCTACAAAATTTCCACAAATTTCCATTCTCAAGGCAAGTTTCCCCTCGAACTGGCTGTCTGGTTTATTGGGGTTTTTTTTTTTTCAGACATTCCTGTTTTTATCCTGCTCCAGAGTGCTGTCAGGTAGCTCATCCTCAGCATCCTCATTTCCCCTGTCACTACGGCTAGTTCTGGCGGATCCGTGCACATCTTGAGCTTTTCACCAAAATATAGACTTGAAATACAATTACTTTCTGTCCCTGCTGTTTCTAAAATGTTAAGTTTTACGCTCGTTAAAGGATTGAACAATGACCAAGAACCTGAATAGCTGTATTCAAGCTGTACGTAATTAAGTTTGCGAACAGCACATTATTGCATACTGTATATATTAAATATATAGAGAACGCACTTTTTCAGAAGCAGTAGTTACCGGAGACAACAGCTGGAAGAGGTAGTCGAGTCTACACAACGCAACACAACCTGAAGTCAGTCTATGTAAAATATTACCAATTAATTCCATTTCCTACATCAGTAAACATTTAAAATCACTAAAAACATTTTTTCATGTTCAATACAAAGCTAGCTAGTGGCACTGACGTCGTTTATAGTCAATCGTTTGTGGCCAGATGTGTGCTGCTTCTGAATGTGTTCTGAAAAAAGCCCTACTATCAATCACTCTAGCTAGGCGCTATCACCATGGCAACAAGCAGCAAGTTAACACCCACTGGAGCGCAACTTGAGAGACGTGAGGTGAAAGAAATCAGGGCCCGGGCGAACGCGGTGGAGCTGTGTGAAGTGCAGAGTGTGAGAAGTGGCTCTGGAGGAATGAAGAAAAATGTCAAACTCAACATCACACGAGAGTCACGCTGAATAATTCAATCGTACAAACAGGTTCGTTTTTCAACGTGTACGCTAGATGTCGAGTTAATGCCCACGAAGGGGTAAGTTACAGACACATGAGCATGACGGCAACCGCCCGACACCCACACACACACACACAGAGTATCAGTATATATTAATTCACACGAATACACACATGTATACGCATCAAATCGTCAATTTATGCCAGATCCACTACTCACCTCGCTCCTGACGTTTTTACTACTCAATATCTTTCACTCTACAATTTTTTCAAATATTTTTTCTCACAGTTTATTTTTTCCAAATGATCATGTGCGTAATCTATATCTAATGTTCTTTTTTAATTCTTTTAATTATTTTATTTCTTTCTCTCCATTTTTTTTCCTCTGGCTTTAATATTACTTTATATATAAATATACATAAATATTGAACTTTATATATCTCTAGTCCTTATGGACTTGGAAGGAAGGAAATGTTTGTTTGTTTGTTTGTTTGTTTGTTTTGTTTGTTTTAAAAGTTTTATCAGAAGATAAATATAGAACAATATATTACGCACATAATCCATTATTTATTATCGCTTTTCTTTTCTTTTCTTTTTTTATTTCTATTTCTTTCTCTGTTTTATTTCCTTCAGTTTTTTTCCCCTCTCTCCCTCTCTTAGGAGTGGTTTAAATAATCCATAAACATGAAATTTACAAGTAAGTTCTTAACTGTCATCCAGAGAGGATAAGGGCAGCAGAGTTGTGCATAGATAGAGCCAAGATGTGGTTTGAGGCTCTTCCTTTTTGCCCTCGGACTGTATACATTAAGTGTCCTCTTGTCTGGTGTGTGTATAGCTATTATAATTTACACCCTTTGCATTTGTCCTGAAGCAACCCTGGAGTCAACCTGCAACGCTCACATAAAGTGTGCCGTAATTACCTCAGACTCGTCCAGGTGTGGACCTTTCACACACTTCCCTGTTTACGAAAATGGAAGTTTCAATACTATCCAGTGACATAATGAACACTGTATCTCAAAGCTAAATTGTGCGTAATTAATGTCTTCTATTTTTTCTTTTAAAAAAAAAAAAGCTTTTGAACCATTTACAGTTAACAGGTTAACAGTTAACCATTTACAGCTACAGAACATACACGCGACAAGCTTGTGTTCTCACTTACATTATAGCAATGTAAACACTCATGCCTCTCTTTTTTCTGTCTCGAACCTAAGTCGACAAAAGAAAACGAAGGTACCGAGAAACTCTTGAAGAAAACATCACCATAATCAATGGTTATACATTTATTTGTTCAATAATAACTTCGTTTTTAGCTCTTTATTTGCCTTAGAATGCCATGAAGAGTCCGTCATACTGTTTCTACGCATAGAAACCAGAACGGATTACAAGTCTATTAATATAAACCTGTGATCTGAATTACCGCCAGAGCTGCTGTTACGGAAAATGAATCAACACCAAGAAGATTCAGTGTAGCTTACAAATAAATGGACTACTAGTCTACTCCATGGTGTTACACTGCTCTGCAGGTTAATAATGAGTGGAAGAACGTTTCCAAGAAAGAGGTGCACTGTAATTCGAATGGCAGAAGAAAATCAGACAACGCCAGGCAGGACAAGTGGCAGGAAATTGTTAATGGTGTCATGGGAAATCCCTTACTTGTCATTAAAAAAAGAAATGGATGGATCTCAGCAGGGTATTAGTGATGATAGGTGGCGGCATCAGTTGGTTAGACAAGTGCAGTGGAGTCAGCCCCATGCTCAAATCAACTCCGGGCTGTCTACACTGACAAATGCAAACTACAGTGCGCCTGATAAAGTATAGGTACCGTGCTTGGCATAATGATCACCCCCCCCTTTAAACTTTTCCAGATTTTGCAGTGTTACAACCTGGAAGTGAAATGGACTTAACTGGGATTATAGATCACAAATCTACACAAAATCAAAAAATTGTTTGCCAATAAAAATTGGTCAAAGTTGCAATTGCGTACGTATTCACACAGGGGTTGGTTATAATGGAATGAATATGACACTACAGAGACTCAGCCTAGAGGAAGTTGGTGATTAAGTAAAGAGGGGATTAGTCAGAGAAGCAACCAAGAGGCCAGTTTAACATTACAAATTGTAGAGGGGGTGAATACTAATGAAAAGCTGTATAACGGTAATTCAAATGCAGAATGAAATACATAAATACGAGTTAAAAGATCACACGCCCGCTATAGTGCTCATGACAACGAAGTACTAGCGGGTGCCGAGGGGACAACGACAAAGAGCCTCAGAAGAGCCACTGCTGCTGAGCTCCTTGGTGATGAAAAGGCCCAGTTGTGTATTGAAAACGAGAGGCTTTCATTAGAGAAAGAGCAATGGATGCGTGAGAAACTGCCCGAGTCTCCAGACAGAGGAGGAAAATCTCTGCTTATTCACGAAAAAACTCACAGAGGACGTTATAGGCCATCTCTCGTGACTCGTTTTTTTGTTGTTGTTGTTGTTTTTTTTTTATGTCAAGTGTACGTTAAGACGTTTTGTGAGATATTTGCGACCTGCAAGGGAAAATCCTAGCAAAATCAAGCCCCAGAAAAAAACCTTATTCAATACATAAATCAGGATTGAAAAGTGCGCCTGCATGCTGTACTTGCAGTCTGAAGGATATAGCAATTTTATTTGATCTAGATCTGAACACTAAACGCAAGATGGTTCCTGCATACCAAGTGTAATATTGTTTTAATCACTGGGAAAGATCAAATATAAAATACAGTTAGATTGTGGAAAGTGAAAAGGTACTGTCTGGAATTCAGGCTTATGTCAATAAATGGTTTGAAATGCATTCACTGTAAATATACACTCAGCAGCCACTGAACCTCTGGTTATTTGTGCAATTATCCAATCAGCCAATCACGTAGCCAGTCAGTAGCGCACAATGTAAAAGCACACACACACACACACACACACACAGGTCAAGATGTGTATTGAATTAATGTTCAAATCAAACTCTCATCGATCTGTGGCATGGTTGTTAGTTCGAGACTGGTAATTGACTGGTTTGAGCTGACAGGAAGGCTACAGTAACTCAAATAACCACTCTTTACAACCATGGTGAGCAGAAAAGAATCTCAGAACGCACAAAACGAGGCGGATGAGCTCCAGCCAGAGAAGACCGCATCGGGTTCTACTGCTGTCAGCCAAGAATGCTGGAATCGGATGCTACAGTGGGCACGGGCCCACCCACTCACGGAAACTGGACCTGGCGAAAAAGAACGATGCGATGCAATGAGATGGAAGAACATCAAACCTCAAAGTCAAAACGTTGGCCAACGACTTTTTTTCTTGTTGTTGTTGTTGTCAAAGGTGCAAAAACACTGTGTTCTTAAACAAATAATAATCGTAAACGCATTCGTTTCACTGAATTGATATTTTAACGTATTTAATGTATTTAGCAAACTAGTTCACCGTACTATTATATTCCGTTCGCTATCAGTCAATCTCCAGGCGTCCAGCACACTGGACCTTTTACTCTCCTGGTGGGCTAGCTAATGAAGTCATAATTTGTTCACACCTCCAGTATTGATCCTTGAAGAATAATGAGTTTCAATCACACACCGTCTACCAATTTTCTCTAGTAAAACCTTTTGTAAATTATATTTACACAGAGCTTTTAATATAATCAGCCGAGCATACTCATACGACTTTACGAAGCTTGAGCACGAAGGCATTTATTTATGGGACAATCAGGGGCTGGAGATGAGATTGTATTGGGGCAGAGTATATGAGCCCCAACTAATGAGAACGGGCATTATGTTTCATCACACTGGACACATCTCAGCACATTAGTCTTTCGAGATGTTAATTACATTGCCCTGAATACATGATTCCCACTTTTTCTCACACACACTCAATTATCTGCTGTCTTGACCTAGCCGATTATAACATATTAAAGCGTTAATTAGATGATCTAGAGTGCCCTGATGGACTATTCACACATTGCTTGAGCATAGTATATTTATATAATAAACCTCAGTGTGTAAAAAATGCAATGGCTTTCTCCCAAATGAAATCAGTGCACTGCGTACGTGCCGTTTTGTATTCCACTCCGTCGACACATACTTCCTCTGCAGTCTAATATATATATATATATATATATAAAACGCAAGCAATGGCAGTGATTGAGGACTAGAAGAGCGCGTCAGCTCTGCTCATGATTCAAGGTCCATAAATAAAAGAACAAATCTATCTGAAAATCCATAATTGGAATGAGACTTCATTCAGAATCAATAAGGCATTAAACTAAAGGAAAGCGAGGAGGAAAGAAAGAAGGGAAGAGAAGGAGAACACCTGAGAAAGCCTATACGCGTGATATTAACACTAACACAGCTACCAGTAAAGAATAACACTCGCGCTCTTTAGATTTATTTGAAGTTGTGCTAGATTTAGTATTAGTAACAAAAGTTGGCTAAATTAATACCAAATGAAAATGTTTTGTTTTGCAAAAGTTAATAATAAGGTGTAGACATTTTTTTTTTCCTCCTCTCACTACACCATGAAAGCGTATAAACATGCTTCATCATTAAACACAGGTGTAACCACTCACTCATTACCCGCTCATTCTCTGTAACCTCACCCATTCATAGCTGGTGCTTGATCAGACCTTTCATCCCACAAAGAGAAAATATTTCAAGTACACAAAGAAATGTAAGAAATTGCAGACTACTTCTAAGGAGATACCACTGCAAGGTAGGTATTAGAACAAGCTCATAACACAAAAAGGCTTAATTATCACAGAGACAACTCATCTCAGTCTCAGCAATATGTGGACAATGTCACCTGAAGTTACATTGGGTGCAGCAGTGGGAAACCATCAAGAACCATCCCTGAACAAAGGGGTGCGTGAACGTAATTATCATTCAGAAAGACATCTGTATAGACCAGGGGTGTCCAATCTTATCTCGAAAGGGCCGGTGTGGGTGCAGGTTTTCATTCCACGAAGCAGAAGCCACACCTGAGTCTATTGAAAGCCAAGATCGACTGATTAAACAGGTGGCATCAGGTGTGTCTCCTGCTTGGTTGGAATGAAAACCTGCTCCCACACCGGCCCTTTCCAGATAAGATTGGACACCCCTGATCTAGACAATCGTATCACCCCACCATTTGGGTGGTCACACCTGTAACGGTATCAATCATGAGACGGAAAGTGAACAATTGTCATCCTTAATCTACATTTAGAGTGAGACTTCATTTACATTCGGTTTGAAAAACAGTATAAAATGGCTGAGCTGATATTGTTCGAGGTTCACTTTGACGCCGATGTACCCGAAATGCTTCATGTTCTTTGTCACTGCAATAAAGTTATTCATCGTTGAGATCTTCGTCGTCCATGACAGAGGTGTAACAACTCACTCATTACCCGATCGTTCTCTGTGACCTCTGCCATTCACAGCTGGTACTTACTTGATCAGACCCAGAGAAAATACACAAAGAACGGGAAACACACGTAATCAAATTTCTGGCCTGGAGCAAATATGCATGATCAGTGTTGGAATTATGCAGTATGTCTTGAGATGCAGTGGACGGGCGAAGAGGCGATTCTGACATGATCAAACTTTAGATCAAGAATCAGACATAAAAAAAAAGTCCATGATAATAAATCAGGGGCGCAAATTAAATCACGCCCAGCGTTACTGAGATCCACCAAGTGCTTATTGAAGATGAATGAATGAATGAAGTGCAACAACTTGAACCTGAAACCACATGCATAAATTATACCTACGGCTGAAATCCCACGACACATTATACGAGGTCCTCGGGACTCCAAAGTTAAATGTCAGTTCCATTTCTAGCCCCCTCAGGCTGAACAATGCTGACAAGCAGCAAGCGCTCAGCTCTAACGATGAGCGTAATATTATATACGTGGGCGGCACAGAGATGCAAAAATATGGACACCGAAGTGGTTCGGGGAATGAGCTCGATGCAGTTTGTTCGTTTATCAGAAAGAGGCCGACATGTTCTCTTGGTAACTGCCTCGTTTCAGTTGGACTCAAGCTCATTAACATTCATGTCACACATGCAGCCAACAGCACAGTTACTGCGCATCTGATACACACCTGATAAAAAAAAGTCATCTTTGACTATAATGCTTTTGCTAAATTATTTGTAAGCAAATCTGTACGTATTAAGTGGATATAAAAATAAAAAATCCACACACCCCTGTTAAAATCGCAGCCTTTTGAGGTAAAAAAAAAAAAACTAAACCAAGATAAAATCATGTCAGATGTTTCTCCAGTTTTATTGTGATATAGTGCCACGATGGACATTACCAAGAACAGAACGTTCCTCCAAAATTGACTAAAGGACAAGATGGACATCTATGAGGGAAGCTGCCAAGAGACCTACGGCAACACTAAAGGAGCTGCAGAAATATCTGGTAAATACCGGCCATTCCTTGTGACTTCTTTCACATGCCTGGGCTGTAAGGTAGGGTGTCTACAGAAGCCCTTTTTTAATAATAAAAAAAACAACAAAACAAAACATCCAAGCCTACCTAAAATGCACCGAACCACGTGGCAGAATGTGTCGTGATCTGATGAGACCAAGGTAGAATATTTTGGGCATCATTCTAAAAGGCATGTTTGGTGCAAAAACAAAACAGCTTATAGCCCAAAGAACAGCATAGCCACAGTGAAGCACGGTGGTGGCAGCATCACGTCAGAGGGCTGCGTCTCTTCAGCTGGGACTGGGTTTCTATTTGAGATAAGAGGGAATCATGGACAGCTCCAAATACCAATTTATTTTGGGACAAAACCTGCAGGCCTCAGTCAGTTCAACAGATGAAGATGAAGATAAAGATAAAGAAAAATATCAGCTTCCTGCTCAATAAACGACCCAGAGCACAAATCCAAGTCAACAAACGAATGGCTTCAGAAGAAGAAGATCGATGTTTTGGGTTTTTTTATCCCCCCTAAAAATGTTCCTATTTGGTTTTTTTCCATCAATTTTGTTGATCCACATCCATTAAAGGTAGAAAACGATCCGACACGACTGATCGTCGGTTTCATTCGTTTTACATCACAAAAACCTGCAATTCCAACAGGGGTGTGTAGACTTTTTATATCCGCTGCATGAAAGAAGTACGTACGGAACGTCTAGCTGGTTTGAGTGATAAGCTATTACACTAACTCGTCAAATATAAGACAATAAATACAGTACAGTATGTACATATAATCAATGTATTATTGGCTATATTTGCGAAATGAAAGCGCCATAGTGGGCAAAAGATCATGAATAATTATACACATGGAGAAAAATGTAATTTGACTGAGAATAGGATTCCATTTAATGCCTAGTAAACCCATAAACCTTTTTTCTGCATCTCAATGCGGATATATTTATGTGCAGAAATATAAATCAGCCCTTATAGCCCACTCTCTATTTCTCTCTCTCACACACTCACACACACACACACACACACACACACGCTTACTGAAAAGTAATGAGGCTTAGCAGTTCAGTGGGGCAGAGCCAAAGAGATTTTTTTTAAAAATTTCATTTAGTATGATAGCACATCATCTCCTCTGACTTCCCTGACTGCGCTGTCAGATAAGTGAAGATTATTCCTTGTCACACTATAGGAGACGATTCCATTCAAATCCAGGCTGAATTCTCTAACAAGATTGTGCCACGACGTGTGTGTTCTCTCCATGACACAATGAAGACTCTCTAACGACAGACCTGTGATTAAAGAAAATGACCATGTTCTGCTTATGTCATCAATTACGTGCATAAAAAGAAGTGTTATTATATATAACGTGAGCTTGAGGCAATAAAGGGTTTTTTTTTCCTATCCATTGGCATGTTCCTATCTAAATGACATTTGCCACTATTTACAGCTGTCCCGTGAGTCGTTCGTAATCCTTTGCCATCCTCCTATTGATGGCATCACATGATGTATTCTAAAACCACCGATCCCTAATCATGACCAAAGAATTATTTGTCTGATCTTTTCTCTCAGCTCAAGAACCTCCGTCCACCCATATATCCATTTTCCATAGCTACCACTTATCCTACGCAGGGTCGCTGGGAAGCCTGGAGCTTATCCCAGGGAACTTGAGGCACAACGCATTCACGCACTACAGGCAATTTAGAAATGCCAATCAGTTTACAACACGTGTCTTTGGACCGGAGTACCCGGATGAAACTCCCGAAGAAGAAACTCCGCACACACAGGGTGGCAGGAGGCAGGACTCGACTCCCCAACCCCAGAGGTACGAGGCAAACATGCTAACCACCAAACTAAGAAAATGTGGATACTAGCAAACAAACGACATGAATCAGTCACTCAGTCACTGATACTGATTCATTTCATCCACCTAGATGACTCATTCCAACCTTATGAAAAATAACTCAAGTGTTTCTATATTAAACTATCCTGCCTCTGTAGTCACTCATATGAGAGAGCTTGTACTGAGCGTTTATATTTTATAGTGAACTCTATTAGTATTCTTGTAGTATATACTGCAGACTGTAGTATTCCTACCATACGTATATTTGGTGGAAATTTCGTGTGTGTTATTACTACAAGAGAATTTTCTGTAGGACATATGTATTGTCATTAGTATGTCTATATACAGTACAAGCCATTGACTAATCATTGACTATTTTAATATTTCTACTTTAATAACAGCTTAACGAATATATTTGCATGTGTGATGTGTAGCTTAATGATTTTATGGTTTTGTTCAATATCAGTGAAACTACTATTCTTTCTCTATGGACAGAGATACGCGGATACACCACCAGCTGTACTACAGTCCCAAATACACACAAGTCAGCAAGTTTCCATCATGACCTGGAAGACATCTGCGAACCGCTCGCTGTCTTGGATTTTAAAGGTCACCGGATTCTACGAAGCTTCCTCGGAGTAGCCGGCCTGCGAAACAAAAAAGGAAGGGAGACACGATGTTCGCGGTAGGGAGAGGACACCCAATCATGATGGCCGACTGGGCGACACCTGCTCCCACAGAGACTGGACGACGGCCACCGGGAGGGAGTAGGCGGAGGTGGTGGAGGAGAGTGGATTGAAGCTTAGACTATAAGCCATCGCAGCAGGGTTTTTAGTTCTTTAATCCATCACAAGCTAAAGAATGAGCTGTTTGGGCTGGGTTTTTTTTTCCGGGGGGGGTCGGGGGGTTGCAAAAGTGTTGGGTTTGTGGCAGGCAAGAGCTACCACGTCATGAAATATGAGCACCTATCAGTATTTGAATACACAAATGGAGTTCTAGGTGTATATATATATATATATATATATATATATATATATATATGAAACTTTACACCAGTGAACCAAAGAAAATTCTCAAATTCTCAAATCCGCTTGTTCACAAGGTGTTAATTATGATTAGTACTAGTTCAGGCTGTAACTCAACTCACAGGTTTATACAGTATTTAATGCGCTCGTTCTAATACGTTATCAGCACTCGCATGATATAGGCTAAGACTAATAATAAATGTATCGTTATTCGATAAAGAAAATGCATAATCACTCATAAGGTGATGTTTTCTCTCAGGAAACATTTAACATTTACAGAAAGAGTCTCCAGTGTCGGAGCTTCATAACAAGTCACTACCCGTTGGTTTGTTTTTTTCTGCCACTGGAAAGTCTTCAGGATTTCAAGATGAATTAATTGACAGCAGGAACTAAAAAAAAAAAAAAAAAAGTTTTTCCAAAAATAATATAATATAATAAATATATAATCGCACGTCGTCCGTTGATCGCTTAAACACTGCACTCCTTTAGCAATTCGCTGTGGTGTAAAAGGAATTTGTTTTCCAATCTGATCACAGCCTGTCATGTTTGATTCCTATCATTTTTTAACGTTTAAAAAAAAAAAAGCATCATCGTAGAATTTGAGAGGGGGTGTGTGTGGGAGGGGGATGAAGCGCCAGGTTTATCATGTGAAGGTGAGGCGAGTTGAATACAGTACGTACAGTAAAAAGTAGAGGTAGAGTAAAAGGTAGATTTCAGTCCACTCTATAGTGTATTCCAGATGCATTCAGTAGTCAGTACTTCAACAAAGAAAAGCCACACCCATACCTACACTCTTCATCTTAGTGTAGGTAAAACGTGTGTGCGTGTGGGTGTGTGTGTGTGTGTGTGTGTGTGTGTGTCAGTCAATTGAACAATTTATTCCAGGCCACCCAAGCAAGTAATTGGCTTGATGAGGAAACCCAGCAACGGGTCCCAATGGAGAAGGAAGAAGAGAGCAGTGAAGAGATTGACTGCACCACACCCAACCAACCAGACAGCACTGAGTGTGTGAGTGTGTGACTGAGTGAGAGTGAAGCAGACCTGTGAGCAAGTGTGTGAAGCCAGATTTCTCCTTTTCTCCCCCCTCTTTTTTCATTTCCTCCTCAATATAAACCACTATGCATGCCTTGAAGGAGTTATCCAAGCAGCTTTAGTGAGTAAATACGGGAAAGGATTACAAGCGTAAGGACACTGTTGTGGTGTTCAGTGAGCTGTACGACGGGGATGGAGGGATAAATGGAGGGAGGGAGGGAGGGAGGGGTAAACCCTATTCGGTATCCGCAGCACACTCCATATCCGAGGAAAGCCCTCCTGTATGGTGTATCCCCGTCACGTCCCGGTTCCTCATTCAGCAACACCCACCACATCAATGCGCCAACAAAAGTGCGTAATTGCGTATCCGTTTTGCGCCGGATCTTTCATTTTGCTCCTATTTCTTAGACTTATTCTCAAGCATTAAGATTCCTCGCAGATCCTAAAGATGAAATCTTGTCGTTCATGCAACCAAACAAGTCTTCAAGCCCCCCCCCCCCCCGTAAAAGCGTTGTGATCTCGCGCCGGCACGAAATATCCGCCACGGGGACTTGAATGTATAATCAATCGCACTGCACCCGAATCCAAAGCAACACGAATCATCATTATGAACGAACGCGTTCTCGTGCATTGACTCTCCGAATCGCTGCGTGAACCCGGAAAAGTAATAAGTGCGTGTTAATGGACTGGGTCTCCATCCAAACTTAGAAACGCTATCAGTAGAACAGAGCGCGCACATGAGAATACAAAAAAAAAACTGCTGGGTCAGAAATCCAACAAACTTTGCACGCGTCTTTTATTATTATTATTATTATTTATTTATTTTATTATTTTTTTTTTTTTGCATTAAGATCGATCCCGATCCAAATATAAACAATAAACAGTTCTTACCTGAACCTTAATGATATAACGTGCTGTTCAGGGCAAGCGTGGGCACGAGCATCGTGCTGGGGCGCACACTGGAAACCTGCTCCGTTGTTTATTTTATTTGTTTGTTTGTTTTTCCGTTTTATTGGCTGCACGCGCTGTCACACTGTTGACACGCCGTGCTTTCTTGTCTACACTGTGGCTCGCGCTGATAAGCATCCGGGCAGCCGCGCGCGAGGAGGAGGGATATAGAGGGAGGGCAATGTAGCACGAGCACGCGTGCAGAGCCAAGCAAAGTGATGAGCACGCGCATTTTTTTTATTTATTTATTTATTATTATTTTTTTGAGACTGAGAGTGCCAGTGTGCAATGCATGATTGAATAAATAAATAGATTGGGTGCGTAATTAAATAATTAAAACGTGAACTAATTATTTTAATGTGTAAGTAAGTAATTAAAACGTTTAGAAAATGAATTTATTTTAAGTAAATAACATATATATATATAATTGTTTATTTCAGCATGCATTTCATGCTGAGGCCTTGATGCATGCCATGATGAATAAATTAATGAGTGGTGGATTATCTTTTCTGTCCATCAAAACCATTGGACTGGAATCTAACCGTGGATCCACTGGACTAGGCAGTCATGTCTAATCAATAGCAGACTGATGGAGATGGGTCAGCGTCACCCTGATGAAAAATCCTGCTTAAACCGGTTTTACAGTGTGCGATTAGAGCAGCCATTTTACGATTATTCCTTGTCACACTGTACGAGATAATCCCAATAAGAGTTCTATAACAGACTGTGCGATAATATGTGTTCCACGTGTCGGATTCAACAATGAAGATAACTACTAAGTTCTGCCACACTGTGTCCACACCAAAGGCTTGCAGCTCTTCAGCTGGAAAATATATATATTTTTTAAAAATGATTTCACTTTATCATGATCGTAAATAAACTCTATGAACAGAGCGTTTGCGTGCTAATTATCTAGCCACACATGCTGTGATGCGTCATTATAGCGACTTTCTGTCTGCAGCTGCAATTCAACAAACAAATTACTCCGATATGCTTTGTTTACGTTTCGCCATCGCCACTACCTGTCCTCGTACCCGAGTTTTGCGTAATCGTGTGCCGTCCTCCTATTGGTGGATTGGAGACGAGTGTCGTAGCAGCACTCACGCTCACGCTCTGAGAATTTCCTTACGCCGCCAGATGTTTGTCGTCGGTGGTCTTTTGGTCGCAGTGGAGCACGTCACGTTATGCGTACATAAGACAACCGATCTCAATTCGCGACCAGAGATTATCCTTTACGATGACGATCTTTACGTTTCAAACATTTATCAAGGAAGCTGGTAAAGACGGTACATCCGTTTGATTAGCGCAGCCTGTGATTTGGCAGCTGGTGTGATTTTACAGCAGAGAGAAACTGCGCAGTAATACTGATTGAAGCAGTTTGCGATGTTAAAGGCTGATTTATGCTTCTGTTTGTTCAATGAATGGCAGAGTGAGTGCAGACGGAGTCCGAAACCGTCTCCTCCTCCAACACTTTATCACAGACTTTGCTGAGCATTGTGAATAGATCAGTTTAACAGTGAGGTCTTTCTTTTTTTAAATCAAGTATCATGCAAATGGGGAAGCTTTTTTTTGTTGTTGACCTGAGTAAGCGGGGGTAAAAAGAAAATCAAGTAAATTTGGGTTATACAAAATTTATATATAAAATAAGAAAATACATTTCTGTTATAATCTTTTTACAAATCGCTTGTCTAATGTCTCTCGTACAAACCGCAAAATGTTTCCACAAATTAAAAATGATAGATTATAGTGCAGTGTTAGATTTGACATGTGCTGTAGGCCTATTTAATCTTTTTTTTTTTCTGAAATGTTTCAGTGACCAAAAATTTGCTGCATCCCTAATATATAGTGCTAAATAAACTCTTGTTAACGGTATACTTCTCTAACGTTAGCCAAGTCGAATATACCTCGACAGATTCTATTTCTCATTAATGAACTCAAAACATTCGACCCTGATAGAAAGTGAGAATGTTATAAAAGATCACTAATGCGAGATGTGGAGGAATGGGGCGGGGCTTCCAGGAGGTCAGTTAATATCAGCGAGTCCCTACGGAATTGTCTGGACTTCGCCCACTGATAGGCTTAAAGTGTTCATGGTTCAATCTTGAGCCCGGGGAACTGTTTTTTGTGGAGTTCTCCCTGTGTCTGAGTAGGTGTTGTCTGGTTTCCTCTCACCTATAGTTGCTCCAGGCATGAGTGAATATGTGAGTGTGTGTGTGTGTGTATAGGGCCCAGCAACAAACCAGTAACGAGTGTCTTCCCACCCAGTGTGTCTTCTCGCTTTGGATCCAACGATACCCTGATCGGTATAAAAAAAACGTTCTGAAAACAGATAAATGAAATCGTTCCAGTGTGCTATGATGTTAAAACTCAGAGCTCGTACTAAAAAGATGTCAAAGTCGGCAGAGCTCTAAGCGTCGTTTCAGTTTATGTAATCTACACGGTATTGAACTGATAAATGAAAGCGGAAAATAATTGGTGTGTTTATATCCACTACTCAGTCATTAAAATAGATTAAAGAACTTGGTCAGCTGAAGATGCTTTTTTTTTCTGTCCATGCAACTAATTGTTTAGAGACTAATTAATTCTGGACTGAGAAGAGACAGAAAGACACAAATTGTGCTTTTCAAATCAGTGTTTCTCACTGCACTGTGCACTGCTGTGTAATCTTTCTCAGATCAGGCAGCAGAAAAAACAGTACATGAAATTTTACATAACATGTCTTGCTGTCCTGAAAAAGAAAAAAGAATATATATATATATATATATACACACACATACATACATACATACATACATACATACAGTATCTCACAAAAGTGAGTACACCCCTCACATTTGTGTAAATATTTGATTATATCTTTTCATGTGACA
>JANDJT010000071.1:22733177-22751475 GCA_024331685.1 Stegophilus panzeri
AGATAGACAGATAGATAGAGAGATAGACAGATAGATAGAGAGATAGACAGATAGATAGAGAGATAGATACATAGGCCATACACACAAGCACAGTGCAACTTACTAATTGAGGCGTCCATAAACACAAATCTTCTGGAAGCACTGGAACACTAAAGAAACATAAAACAGAAGAATCAGTCATTCAGAATGGTGATATACGAGTGAAATATTTTAAATAACGTGATAATTACATCGCCACTGACACAGAACCTGAGTATAACAACGGAACTAACCGAACAGAACATATTAGAAACAGCGATAAAGACTCCCAGAACCACCTTGGTGGAACTTCCCAGCCCCACCAATAGAGGTCAGTGTCTACAGAATTTTAATCAGTGGCTCATTTCCTGTTTATTTCCTGGTTTGTCCCTATATAAGCACATGGTTTTCTGTTACTTGTAGCGAAGTCTTGCCAATCTCCCGTGTTGTGTCAATTCTGAGCTGTTTGTTTTTTCACAGCCTTGACCATCTTGCTAGCATTTCTACAACTAATCGTTGAATCGCCTTGTTGTTTGATGCTTTTGGCCTTTTAATCTGTCTGCCTCCATAATCACTGGTTGTTTGGATTGTGTTTTAAACTCTGTACATGGATTCTCACGCTTCTACCAAAGCTAGTCCAGTATACCTCAGGACTACATTGAGTGCTGGGAAAGTTATTTCCCGGATATCTAGTCCCAGGGTCTCGTAACACTTATCTTCAAAAGTGGGGATAAATTTGACTCGTAATAACTGAGGCATCTGTGTGAACAAAAATCTGGGGAGGGTTTCTGCCACATCGTTAATTGAAGAATGATCGGCTTCTTCATGAAACACGGTATCCTGAGTAAAGTCTGATTTGATTCATGGCACGATCAGCAAAACTGATTATATTTACACTCCGATGGCGTTACAGTACATGTTAAGAAGAACAAGGGGACCGCTTGCTGACTTTTTGTCGAGGCAGACATGACGGGCTACACAGAAACTTAATCAGAACAGGATCGTTAGGATCATATAGCCTACTCGTTCATTTCCCGTAGTCTTTATTAATGCACTTAAGTAGCTATCTTATAGCACCATACGTTATGATATTACACTATATTAGCTTCCAATTTTTAGCCTACCCAAGCAAAACATGAGACAGGGCAACACACTGGAGATTTTTCTTGCTTGGTGGGCTTTTGATTGGCCTACCCATGATTTTACTCGGCAGTACTGTGATTTTGATTGGCCACCCACCAACCAACACGTCAACCAATGGGACAAACACCTAGCCACTGAATTTCGTGGCACACAAACACATCACATAACAGCTGCAGAGCTGAATCAGTCCGATTAGCATGATTACTCCAAATTCTGACCCCATTTCCAGAGCCGTACTTATTCCATCGTAATGCCCTGCAATGTGCCGAGAGCTGAGCACAGCGCCGAGTCCCCTCACTGAGCTGTTCCTGAACCTCAGCACACTAAAAACACATCAACACCGCACAGACGCACTGAGATCAAACATGTGAAAAGGCTGTCCACCGAGACGTCTCGATATAAGAAATCATGGCTCCCTACAGAGGACGGAGCATTCGCACAGCGCAACAACATCACCGAGGGCGAGCTGCACTTCTTAACTGAGTATCAATAACGCAGCCATTTACAGAAGGTTCATGCTCAATCCTACACTCACACGCCTCCTGTTAGGAGAGCAGAAGGAGAGCAGAGCTCTGGCACAAGAGTATGTATCAGCCTGTAACAATCTGAGACAGACAATGAGTCTCTCTCTCACACACACACACACACACACACACACACGGCCCTGATTGACAGTGAGTGATTATTTATGCATTTTGTGGAGGGTTTTTTCTCCTTGACTTATTGTTATTATTAGTATCATGTTATGCCCAGAAATTGCACATGGTGCTAAATTCAAATAAACACGTCACATCATGTGAGCAATAAGAGATCATGTGAACACAAACGAATCATCTGAGAAAATCACACATGAAAAATAAAATCCTACGTGTGGATTTAAAAAAATGAATATGAAAAGAAATAAAAACGTGTGATTAAATTTGACGTGAAAATAAAATAAATAAAAACTAAAGGACTAAACATTTGGACTTGTTTCTCTTCTGCTTTTTTTCACATCTCATTTTCACACACATGCACATACACATTTATGACATGTAGAGTACAAAAACAAATAAATAAACAAACAAAACAATACAAAAAAAACTCGTTGGTTGACCTGCCTTTTTTTTTTTTTTTTTTTTTTTTTTTTAAAGACCACACGAGGCAAATGAGCGCCCTCTGGCGGACTACAGACTCATTGCATTGTTCCAATAATATACACTATTATATACAGGTAGGCTACATTTTAAAATTTATACATTAAATTAAATAAATGTTGCATATATTCAAGGGAACCCTGGTGGGACAGGGAGCCAAAGTGACTGTGAAATGTTTCTGAGAAATGCTTCTGAGACTCTGACATGGATGATGGTGTAATAGTGGCTGTGATTGGAGAGTGTACTACTTACTTTCTTCTTACTTCCCTCACTTCCAGTGCTTGTTGAAACCATCAGCCATCAGTCTCCTCCTGGGTTACTGCATCTCATTTGCAATCAGATGATTGACAGTAAACAACTTAATATTTTATTTTATATATATATATACACATAGAAAGTATCTTAAATCATAATATTAAATCCCTACTTTTACCATTTAATATCCAGGACATTAAAACCCAAAATAACAAGATATTAATAACTATAGATAATAGATCATTTTTTGAAATAATGAGTTTGTAAGTCAAAATGTTCAGTTGAAATAATGACAAAATTAATAATTTTATTAAGTGAAAATAACATCATCCGATATCTTTAATTAACACGATATTAAGTCAAAATAATGCGATTCTAGTTGAATTAAGAGAATAAAATCTAGAAATACTGAGTTATTATGCCAGAATAATGCGATATTAAAGTTAAAATAACAACATAATATCTACTATCTTGAAATAACAACAACAACTTGATCGAATCTCAGCTCTGCCCTGTGTGCATGGAGTTTGCATGTTCTCCCCATGCTTCGGGGGTACTCCAATTTCCTCCCCAAGTCCAAAAACATCTGTCCCAAAATTGTCTGCAGTGTGCGATTGTGCTCTGCGATGAATTGGAGGGTCCAAGGTGTCCACTGCCTCATGTCCTGAGCTCCCTGGGATGGGCTCCAGCTTCTCTGTGACCCTGTGTAGAATAAGCGATATGGAAAATATCCATGGCGGATCCGGAGCCAATCCCAAGAATCCTGGGTGTGATTGCATTACAGGACACCATGCATTCATTGACACTTAGGAGCTAATTTATAGTAGCAGCGTGTTTTGGGGAGGAAACCGGAGAACCCAGAGGAACGTGTGAAACTCCACACTGACATAAATACGAGCTGAGGATCAAACCTGGGACTCTGAAGCAAAGCTCCAATAATTCATTTTAGGAAATCATTACGCCTCCCAAGGTTCATCTGATGACATTTTTAAACAGGATACCGAGGAACAGGAAGAAGAACATCATCCATCTCGCACCGAGTCAGAGACAAGCGGAGGATGACAAAGAGTCAGAGGAAGGCTCTCTGTCAAGAATATAAACAGTTTCAAATCTGATCTCAATCGACCATGTCATTGACTGACATGTTAATGAGAGTTAACGTAGATTTGTGAGCACAGTATTTGTGGAATGTAATCAAAATACAAACATGGTGCTAGGGTAGAAATGTTTTATTTTTTATTTCAGTGCAACATTCAATTCGTTTCAGTTCATCGTAGAAATGTAAATCTCTTCACTCTGAGGTGAGTGTTAATGGGTTACTCATACGATTGCTTACAATATATGAGGATTCGAGGAGAAAAAAAAAAGTGTGCTTGGAAAGTGTTGAGAAATGTGTTATGGCTTTCGAGAGCAGAAACGGCATTTCTTAAAAAGTGTGTAAACAAAAAAAAAAAGCTTTTATCATTTCAAACGCTTTGTTCAGTGTTGTGGCAGTTGAAAGATGTGGAGTTGATTGACAGCTGAATAGCGTAGAACTGCAGGAACAACAGTGACACGGCTGTGGCCTGATGTCTGTGTGTGTGTGTGTGTGTGTGTGTGTGTGTGTGTGTGTGTGTGTGTGTGAGAGAGAGAGAGAGAGAGAGAGAGAGAGAGAGAGAGAGAGAGAGAGTGCTCCCCTGCAGAGAGAAAGGTTGTGTAATGTGATAATGCCACATTCCAAACACATTTGCCACGCGACAGCAGCAATATGATCCACAGAGCAGAACAACACCCACACACATACTTCACACTTTCATGTTTGATTGCTCTATCTCAATTCACAATCTCTTCTATTCTCTGCCTTTTATCTTTCTCTTCCTGCTGCTGCTGTTGTGCTTTTGCATCATCGGATGTCTCTTTACTCTTTCTTTGTCTTCTTAACGTTCAAACCAACCCTCACGCTGCTCACTCTGATTTCGGTTGGCAGGAAATGGTCCAGGTTGGACCAGGGTTCAGTGACTCCACTGAGATCAAGACGCGATTTATAAACGAGTTAATCTATTCGAATTGAATCAAATATCTTGCTTAAACTTTGATATTGAAGGCCACTAGGTGGTGTGCTGACGAAGTGCTGGGACGATTTCATGTATTTTATGCTCTCAAATCAATTAACACAGCCATCAGGACACATCCCTAATTGCGCAGAAGACAGTCATTTCAGTTCCAATGACAAATGAAATACTACTTTTTTCTCAGGTTATAGATTTAAAGCAGTAGCTGTTGGGCTACAGATCAGAAGGTTGGAAGGATCTGCTTGGTTGGGCTCACATCAACCCTTTTGGGATAAGATTGGACACCCCTGGTCTATACCATAATCTGTAGAAGTCTCAATCTGTTATATGAGGTTATTACATATGGAAGAACCAAACCCTTTGCACATAGAGACAGCAAATTGAAGCAGCACATAGAAACAGCACAAAGCCTAAAGGAAATGTTGACATTTAGGATATGCCTTATATGATAAATCCACAGAGGCCAGGGAGAATGAAAGAGCAGTTCAACCAGTACAAGGCCAAAGAACTTGCTCCAACTATTGGCCAAAGTGGTGGAGAGAGAGTTAGTAGACAGGCAATAGTAGACAACAAGGAAAAACGGTCAGCAGAGATCCTCATGCTAACCTCAGACCAGGAGGACACTGAAGGTCAGGTGGGCAACATCTCCACCAATTCCAGATAAGCATTTGGATTAGGACTGTAGGGACTGTGGGGTCTTCTAACAACAGCCTGGAAGCCAATACAGCATCAAGAATAATGGTCATAAAGGTATGAGCCCACACCAAATTAACTTCAGAGACAGTGAAAGGAAACATGTGGTTTGGTCAAGAAGTCAGGAAAATGACTGCAAAATAAGGTATAGTGAAGTCCTTCCAAAAGAGATGGTGAAAAGTGGTGACCCAACCCAGACGTTAGAAGAAATAAGAGTGGGGACCCAAGTGAGCAACGTTCTGTGGCTGCTGGAAGATCTCAACGTCTGAGAAGGAGACCCGCTCCCATACACGGATGCTTCAAAGAAGCGTCCAAAGGCCCTCAGCCAACAAATTTCAGCAGGCAGGGCAAACCTGTATGGTTATCCCCATCACAGGACCAAGGCTATCCATGAAGCAGCCGGCTGTCCATCATAGCCAAAGGAGGGCAAGGTGGAGAGGGCTTACTCCTGATATGTGGAATCCAAGGCAGCCTGGAAAAAAGCTTGCATGTTCTCCCCGTGCTTCGGGGTTTCCTCCCCCAGTCCAAAGACATGCGTTCTAGGCTGATTGGCATCTCTAAATTGTCCGTAGTGTGTGAATGGCTGTGTGAGTGTGTGATTGTACCCTGCAATGGGTTGGTGCCCCGTCCATGGTGTCCCCCACTTTGTGCCCCGAGTCCCCTGGGATAGGCTCCAGGCTCCCCCATGACCCTATGTAGGATAAGCTCTCCAGTAAATGCATGGATGATATGAAACCTACTTTTGCAAACTAGTCCTAGGATTTTTTTTCTTTGCCAATCTTTGATGTCAAACTACTCAGGACAGTGTGAACCTCAATAATTATCAGTAAACAGTATAGCCGCCACTCATCAATCAATTCCAAGGAGGCTGAGCTGGTTTACTAAAGTAGCAGTCATGATTCATGATTGGTCATATGGATTTGAACCCAACTTGAAATACATGTCTAATACAAGGTTCTGAGGACATTTGCAAAGATTGTGGCGTGGCCATAGATAAGTGGCAGAAAGCTATTAAGCCCAAATAGCTTTTTCTTAGGAACTGAAAGTCCAATTAAGCTGTAATTTGGTGTGCTACATCGATCTGCTAAACTATAAATTTGAATGGATTTTGATACGTATGTTTATCTACGGTTTCTTTATTATTCTGTTTATCTGTGCAAGAACACAGCCATTCAGAGTCCTGTTTATGAGGAGTGCTTGGGCCCCTCAGATCGCTGCTTTGTATTTGAGATCCTTCTTCTTTTGTTCTTTTCCTCTCCACTCCATTCCTCCCATTCCACCTGTCCTGTCCCTCTTTTCAAACCTTTTTTTTTTAACTTCTTCCACTCCTGATTTGTGTGACTTGCATCAAAAAGTATTGTATTTGATAACTAAAGGTTTTAGGTGACAGTGTAACCGCTTTGAAAACGTTTTGGGGGGTTTTATGCGTAGAGTTTGGAGAACAATGTGTAGTTTGCAGAATGATTATCGGTTCAGATAGCTGTGTTAATCGTTTTGAAAACAGTAAACATCTTGGGTAGAGGGATTATAGAATATATGACTGATCGGCAACGGCTCTCGACACCAACGCAGAGAAATAAAATTCAGTTCAACTTCTCTCACTCTCTTTAGCATGGTCCGTTTTAGTCTTATAGATAATTCGTTACACACACAAGCACACAGTATTGTATTTTATTTATTTAACATCATTGCATTGATTCTCTATGGCACAGTTTCTCATTAAAACTCTCGAACTCCAATAGAAAACTACCAATTATGCCTTTAGACAGGAAGTCATGCCTGATTAGTTACGTCACACATCCTTAAAGTATGTTTTCTAAACTTTCTTAAGACACACATGCATATTTTATGTCCTCAGGTCCAGTGTGTGTTTGTGTTGTACATTTATTTGTGCAAGTGATTATGCTAGCCTTGGTGAATAGGCTTACATTAACCATTAAACCATCCTGGGCTTGCTTTTCTGCACTCACTGACTTATACATGACATATTACTGCAGACCAATTATGGAAGACAGTAAGAGGGCACTCTTAATTAGAGGCACACTCTTCCTGGTAACATTTTAACTTAATTCTCTCTCTCTCTCTCTCTCTCTCTCTCTCTCTCTCTCTCTCTCCCAATAAAAAGTTACCCAAAAAAACAATGATTAAAGATGAAATAGTCAGTATGTTATTTTATTTAGTACTGTTCACCCAGGAAGCGTATACAAATCAAGAACCCTCAGTTCTTCTACAGCAAGATTGCTTTCCAGCAAAGGTGTGTCGTAGGTATTATGTTTAAAGGTTAATAGCAATAGTTGATATACGAGTTTTCGGAGGCTGCACTTTCTGTTCTTGGATTACAAGATGGTTTCTGACTCCGACTCACACACAAGGGTGGAAGTAGAAAATGTTGTTTAGAGCAGTTTTTTTTTTTTACTTCCACCTTGTTCATCATTCATCATGGGTTATTTTTGTTAATTCTGTCAACTTTGTACATTTATAAGCGGGTGTGCTGTAATAGGAAATGAATCAGCGATGCGGTGGTGTAGCAACCACAGCAATTTGACGAAGATTAAGATTTGTTTTATTTATTAATGAACGGCACATTGTGCTTTTTATCGGATTTGAGTTAAATTTAATGCCGTGAAACATCCACGAGACGAGTTATACCTTACGTTTTCCATCACGTTACCGCCATGGTGTATCACGTTACCGAGAAACCAGACGTACTACCCATAAGACGCCTTCCGTAAACGTTAAATAAACGTCTCCTTACAGAAAACGTCGCTGTCTCATCGACTATCTGCTTGTTTTTTTGTGATTATTGTGGAGCGTCCGTCGTACCGTCGTTACGATGACGCATTAGAACTGATCGGCCCGTCTGAGACACCTTCCGACCAATCAGATTTGAGAATTCGACAGCGCTAGGATAGTTTCAACTGTGGATGTTCTGGAGCACAAATGTGAATCGAGGGGTGAAACGAACGGCTGTGATTAGTCAAGGTGACCGAAGCAGACGTTTTATACAGTGAGTTGACTTTTAATTCATCAACATTCTTTCTAGTAGTTGTTCCTTCTCTTCTCCGTGACCCACGCTGTGTGCTGAAGGACAGAACGTGGTGCTGCATAATAAACACGCTTCCTGTTTGATCAAATCCTCATTGATTTCAGTCGCATTTTCATCAGCCGAGTTCTTACCCCATATGCGTATTAATCAATTCATTTTCTTTACCGTCGCCCCTTTGAGTGACGGCATGAAGCCTGCAGATGATGCTTAAAACAAAAAAAAAGAAGGCCTGAAGGTAGCTGCGGTCTATCTGCGGTCGAAGTGTGTTTAGAGTGATTTCCCTTACGTCATTGACGAGACCTCATGATACAACGTATTGCTCAACGCTAATCGTCAAGCTACTGTTAGAGATCGGATTTTAGTCTCCTATCTAGTCGTCGCCGACACCTTGTAAAGGGTCATGCTGTGTTTATTATACCTTTACGACTAAGAAAGTCTCAGAGGCAGACTCCCATTTGCAGACAGTGACAGAACATATAATTATATGCTGATCTCGTCATAATGAGCTGCAACATGAGAGTATGGTGAGGGTTCAGGAAGTATCAGCTTCATCAGTTATCTAATGACCCCTTTATGACCCCTTTGTAAACCTACCGGCTTCGTCGAGTCCTGAGACATCTTCCTCTCTCTCTCTCTCTCTGTCTCTCTCTCTGTTTGCGTTTTTCTTTCTCTTATACCTTATGCATCACCCCAACCTGCTCTCTACGTCTCCTTCCAATCTGGTGGGCATCTGTAGGGGGATTAACCGTGTCATTAAGCACAGACCACTCACCAGGTTCCTCCGCGGCTAGCTTCAGCGCCCCAACTTTCCCTGCCGTTCTCAGTTCCCACAGGGGTGGAGTGGGTCGCACCAGGCTGAGCGAGGGAGGGATAGAGGGTTGGAAGCATCCCGTTTTAGATCTCCCCCGGGAGGGATGTGGCCCATCTCAGACCCACAGGGCAGATCAGGGAGGGAGACTCTCCTGAGACCTGGAACCCCCCACCCCCCCTCTTTTGTCTTTTAGGGGCGGGAGAAACAGTGCAGAAGCTGAGGTGAGAAAGCGAGTGGGAGGGAAAGAGTGAGGGAAAGGAGGGAAAGACTGAAACAGGTGTGAAGGAGAAATGGTATCAGGTTAGGGTTAACATCCAGATACGAGTATCGAAAGATGAATAGACGCTGTGTGTATTTCAGCAGTGTACTGTATTTATACTCGATATGTGCAAGAGGAGCAATTCAGACCATCCCACTTTTCAAAAGTTAGCACGCCAGACTGAAAGTTAGGAAATTAGGCAACACTGTGTACTTGAATTATTGTTTATTGATGATTGTTGTTTTTTTTCCTAAGCATCTAATAGAAAGATTCTGTGTTAATCACGTGTTAATCATTCAGAGCCAGATTTAACAAATTATACCAATATTTCTTCAAATACGTCATATATAATTGATTCATATTATTTATTTGTAAGAGTGCTATCATGGTTAGCTTCGTTTTGTCTCATGCCACGTCTTTTATTTATTCATTGTTATCCCCAGAACCGCTGTTTTTTTCATTTTGTTTAAATAGGTTAATAATATCCGCTTCACATATTCGTTTTAAGAACACTGTTTAGGCACCCAGGTGAAATTCCATCCACCTTGTGAGTCTCTGCGTGTGAAAGCCTGTCCTTGTGGGAAAGTGTGGGTCTTGACGCTGTTCTGCGGACTCAGCGACATGCTGAACGCTAAGTCCGTTCTGCTGCGCGTCGTGTGTGGCGTCGAGAACAGCGCGCCCTCGTCCCCGTAGCTGCGACCGTGATGGTGCCGTTCTGAGCTCGGGACGTGGGAACGCTGAGGAGTCGACGCCGCTTTGGGAGGGGTGAAGTGCCCGGTAGGAACTTCGATACCTTGGAGTGAGCCCGTAGACGTGACGGTGTACATCCGTGAAGCGCCGAGAGCCAAATAATCTGCGCTGTCGTCCATGCTGTGGCTGAAGCCACATGATGACTCTATAGCGCTGCTATATTCGCAGTGGCTGTCCGAGTAAGGGCTGTACATGGTGCTGTCCTGCAGCGCAGGGCTGAAGTGGTCGGTGCTCGGTGCTGGAGAGCTGAAGGAAGGCGCTCTGTGTTCTGTCATAGGGCTGCTGAAACTGCTGTCCGTGTTGATGGTGTCCTCATCCTGCAGTCCAAGTGTTTCAAGAACCCAGGAGTCCAGCGGAGGCGTATCAGCCACCTCTTCGGCGGAGCAGAACTCCAGAGAGAGGTTACGGCACGTCCGCTTCTCCTCGCCGCCCTGCAGCAGCCGACTCACATTGAGGAAGTCTCTCTCGTCGTGTAGAGCTCTTTTCCTGTGCTGCACGTCTGTACTTCTCTGGACAGAGAAAAGCGTCTGCGTGAGACGGAGAACAAACAAATTAAGGACAAAGTTACCGACTACTAAACAAATACTGTTTTTAAAAGCGTAAATGTGGAAATTTACTAAACATACCTTCGACTTGTCTTCGAGAGACTTCACATACGATGAGTTTAGAAACTCTTTGAGTTTGTTATTCTCTTCCTGGAGTCTGGCGAGTTCTTCTTCTTTCTGCATCAAGGTGTCCTGAAGCTGATAAGAAAACTAGTGTTAGCATGCTCATGTATCTGCTACACGTGTCACTCTTTCATGAGGAACACAACGTGCTGTAGTGGGACCTGCTTGTTCCGCTGGAGGTGAGGGGAGAGCCGGTCGGACCAGACGGAGTCGCGTAGAGCACCATGCGCTGGAACCAGCTGTGGGACTAAAAGACAGAAAAAGTGGGCAGGTTTGGAAATCTGAATTTGAATGCTGTTGTTTTTAATTTGTTTACCATCTGGGGGAAAATAAATAAATAAAGGAATCATGGTTTGCAAAAGAGAAGTCTAAAATCTCAACTTTAACCCTTTAATGAATGGTGTTGCCATACGGCAACAGTGAATGTAACTCCAGTTTTTTGCTAAAACAAAACTACTATTGTCCTATGTAACTGAGAAAAGCGAGCTTTAACTTTGACATCACATAAAAATGCAATTTCACATGACCAGGAAGTGCAAACAGCACGTAATTTTCTGCGATCACATGGCACGGTGAAGGTCATCATTAGAAGGCTGGGTAACACTAGTTAAAGGAAAATATTTAAACACTATCTGAGATAAGTTAACATTTATTTATTTGTTATTGATATATTTTGAGTATTCTGTTAAATGGTGAAATGTAATTGTTGCCATATGGCAACAACATGCGATGACGGGACTGTGGTTTGTGCACTCGTGAACATAAACAGGACTACATAGTAACAACGACATTAAATTTCTCTAATGGTATATTTATTCATTTCAGACATAATCGCAATCGCACCGTCTAAATTGTCCGTTTCAAGTGAAAGAATGAACAAGATAGCCTACAAAAGTAAAACGTTCTAACGTTTCATAAAAATTCATTAAGCTTTATTAAAGGGAGGGTAGACAGGTGTGTTCTGTGTTCAACTGTTGTATTTTGTTATTTTGAAAGCAAATCTTTTTTTAAAAAAGTGTTTTGAATTTGAAATGTTCCATCACAAAGAGTGAAATCTGGTCTCAGATTGCTTTTTAGGCAAAACACAAAATTCAATTTCTGACGCTATGACACAAATTTCTAAATACAAGGGTTGGTTAAATGAAAACGTTAAAAGTGTGACGTAAAAGACTTGTTTGTTATAGAGGAATTCAGACACTCGTTAAGGGCTGGGGCTAGTTGCAGTCAATGCAAAATAATACGCTTTGTGACATTTTTGCAAGAAACAGAGCAATTTTTTTCTTTTTTCTTTTTTAATAAAATAAGGTTTTCATCTGACGCACCACCATATCAAAGTTCAAAAGTTTTCAAATTCCTAATGCCATTGTTCTCTAACTATAATCTCTCTATAACTTCACACCGCCCCAGTCATGATTTACGCTACGAAAAACAATTTTATCTTCTATTATATTAAATATAGTTGTTTATAGTGCTTTAATAAGTTCTAACGTTTTAAAATAAAATAAGATTCATTAAACAGGAGTGTAGAAGGGTTCTGCGTTTGACTGATTTTGCCTGCAAGGTTAGATATTTAGAAAGCAAATATAAAACACAAAAAATAAACCATTTTTTTTAAAAGCAAAGAGCGAATGCTTAATAAAAATTCATTATAATTCATTCTGATTTTCAGATGCTTCTTTCAGTTCAAAATTCAATTTCAGAGAATAGGGTACAAAATTCCAAATAATAACTTGTAAAAATTCATGATCAAACTCCACAATTGGTGCTTTTGGAAGCTTTCTAAATAATAATAATAATAATAATTTAAAAAAATAATAATAATAATAATAATAATAATAATAATAATAATAATAATAATAATAATAATGCTATAACAGTATAGAGATTTTAAAAATAATTCCTTGATGTAAATAGTAACTTTGTAACTATAATCTAGGTTTTATAACCCCTTTTGTATAATAACAGAGTAAAGAGGAATAACAGGAAACGGAAATGAACTTCGACATGGTAAAGCCTGCGTGCGTGAATGGCGCGCGATAGCCGGGAAAAATAGAAGAAAAAAAAAGCTCTCGCGCCTCTCATCCCGCAAATTTTATGCAACTTACGTTCGCGCTGGCAACCCGCGTCGTCCAAGCGACCGGCGTCCCAGAGGGAGACGAGCGTTGCCGTGGAAACGTCAACAGTGGCGCGAGCCGACGTAGAGGCGGAGTAGGCGCAGTCGAAGCGCGCGTCTCGGCAGGAGAGGATGGAGCTCTGCATCTAAAATAAATAAATAAATAAATAAGCAAATAAATAAATAAATAGATAGATAGATAAATAAATCAATAGAACGGGCAAAAGCGCAGCAGAGTGAGCGAGCTGCGAGCCGAGTGAGAGAGATCAGTGATTTATTTACACTCTGCGAGGATCTTCTTTTGGAAGAGTTTAGAACTGAGAGTGCATAAATATCTCAAATAACTTCCACAGAACTATCTCTCTCTCTCTGATTCATAGATCACTCCATCAATCTGTGCATTACTCTTAACGAGAGTTTTTCTTTTGTTTTGGGGTTGTTATTGTTGTTGTTGTTGTTGTTTTAAACCAGAATAGTCACAATAGCCCTTCTTTTTCTGGCTGCACAATAGATCACCTTCAGACACGTGACATTAGAAACACCTCGTAGACAAACTAAAATGCCCGTTAAGAGCTTATCTTTTCATAATGAGACGACTAGCACGCGCTCTAGATGCTTCTGCACAAGTTGTACATCCATGATGAAGGAGCGCTTTATCTAAAAAGTTGTCATTTTGTTGCACGAGCACTCATGCATTTAATTTAACTTGAATCAACTTCCGTTTGTAATGTAACACACTTCTGCTTGGGATAGATCTCTAAATGACAAAATAGCACAGCGTGCACACTAGAAAACGACTCAAATGCAATAAATAAATAAATAAATAAAATAAAGAGTCACGCTGGATAAGGATAATAGTTAAGGGATGAACAATAAGAGTGTTTTTTGTTGTTGTTGTTTTTGTTTAAGTAATTAGGCTATTAGACTCACCATTGCGCAGGCAGGACGTTAGGAGAAAGGCGCGAGCTGGAAGCGCGACAGAAGTCCCGGGAGCTCGCGAAAACCTTTGGGGAGGAGGAGGAGGAGGAGGAGAGAGCGCGCGCGCTGTAGCACGAAATCAGAGTTTCATTCTAGCGCTCCGATTCAGGTGGTAAAAGACGGACAGAGCGGTCACGTGACGTGCTGTGCCGTTGGCCTTCCAGATGCGCAACAACTGTCCTGGGCTGTGCGCTTTGTTTCAAGGAGAGAAGGAGGGATCTGAGTGATCCTGCTGCAACAGAAGTGCGCGCGCGTGTGCGTGCGTGCGTGCGTGCGCGCGCGCTTGGGATGAAGATGGAAAGACACCAATGCGCACCTGTTGTATCGCACACTGACGACTCGTTAATATGTAAGCCCAGCAGATACAGTTCAGAGGCGTGATGAATTCATTTAGTTGCTCGGGTGAGGGGTGGACATGCTCACAGCTACCCCCAAACTCAGGGCTAAGTGAAATGTGCATTCCTTCGAGTGACACATTAACATTAACATTACTTTTGCGCACAGATGACAAGCATCTCTGCACACCTGCATGCTGCGGCGACACACTTTTTACTGTCATGGGACACTTTTGTGTTGTTTTTGTGTGTTTTTTAACTACTGACCTCACTGCTGCACACCTTTTCTCCATCTTCTTTTGTATAGTTGCTGGTTTGTGTGGAGTCGGGGTGTCAGACTTGTTTAGGGAACGGGGTATAAATGGGCTGGACTAATAATAATAATAAATAAGAAGAAGAAGAAGAAGAAGAAGAAGAAGAAGAAGCCATTAACACATCACATCACATCAGTTGCGGTCATAAGTTTACATACGCAAAATGTTAATCATTTTTAAAATAATAATAATAATAACAATAAGCAGGATCATAAAAATTGCATTTTGTTTTTTCACATATCAGATGTTTACATATAATCCATGAGACACAGTAATAACTGGATTTACACAAATGAACCAGTTCAAAAGTTTACACACGCTTGATTGTTAATACTCAGCGTGTCGCTACCTGGATGATCAATGACATGATGTTTACGTTTTTGTGATAGTCGTTCACAAGTTCCTTGTTTGTTCTGCGCAGTTCAACTACCCACTATTCTTCAGAAAAATCCTCCAGATCCTGCACATTCTTTACTTTTCCAGCACCTTCTGCATACTTCAGGCTTTCCAGCAGCGACTATATGATGTTGAGATCCATCACACTGAGGACGACTGAGGGACTCGTACACGACTATTACAAAAGGTGCAAAAATTCACTGATGCTCAAGAAGGGGGGGGGGTTGGGGGGCAAAACTTTTGAACAGGACGATCGGTCTAAATTGTTGTTATTTTGCTTAAAACTCTTCTTTTTCATTTAGTACTGCCCTTCAGACGTAACACATAAGATTTCCCAGAAGACAAAAATAATGAAATGAGATTATTTCTGGATTTTTCTCCTTATAGTGGAATTTTTTTCCAATTTTTTTTTAAATTATTTTAATTTAAAACACATATTCGAAATTCATTTTTGTGGGCCAGATTTGAACCTTTATCAGGCCGGGCCCAGCCCATGGAGCGTGTGTGTGTGTGTGTGTGTGTGTGTGTGTGTGTGTGTGTTGTAAAAAGATCTACACACATCCCTATAACTTCAAATTGATGCAAGTGCCACAATCAGGATTTCAGGTTCTGGATGTAGATTTCTGTACTTTGGGGTGTCGAAGGATTTTGAATGAAGAGATTTAGAGAGGAAATGAGAAGCTTGAGAGGCAGGAGAGGAAAAAGAGGCAGGAGAGGTGTGGGTGTTTATTTCACCTCAGTCTAACAATTAAAACAATGTCGTGTTCTTCCTCTTTTCACCTGATACCCTTTTCTCTGAATGCGGTGTGTGGATGCGTGTGCACGTGTGTGTGGATGTGAGGGTGTGCTAGGTGCTGTGGATCAAAGATCTACAAGTAATCACTTAAAATTACTACATGTTGATGTATAAATGCTGAAGTTCTTCAGTAATAAACAAATAAGAAAAAAAAGTCCTCCATTTAACACATCTAAAGAGTTCTCCCTATGTCCTTGTGGGTTTTCTCCATGTTCTCTGGTTTCCTCTTACCTCCCAAAAACCAGCAGGTTAGCATCTCTAAATTGCCCCTAGTGGTGGACGAGTGTGTGTGGTGCCCTGCAATGGACTGGTTTCCCATCCCGGGTGTATTCCCACCTTGTATAGAGTGTGTTCCTGGAATAGGCACCGGATCCACCACGGTTACTGAAGACGAATGAATGAAGCCATATTCACAGCCCCTGATTTACATAAAATGGATGACAGATTAAAGGTCATGATATAGGTTATGCCTTTTACTGGTATGGTTGGGAGCTACTTTTCCAAATTGAGTATGAAAACACCAACCAACTGAACAGCCACATATTAGACAATGCTCTCTACCACCACCACCACCATCAAAACAACATTTGAGGGAAGACCTTTTGGGAGAACGGTGTTCATCCCTCTAGTAAAATTCCAGACTTGTAGACATACACATCTAAGAGCATCGAAACTGTTCTGACAGTTTGTAGTGCCTTAGCCTTACAAAGACACTTTAGGTTCCTTTAATGTCCTTTAATGGATCTCAAATCATCAGAGATATCTGGTACTGGCTCCTGAAGAGGGCTTCCCCACTGGATTCATATCCTCAAAGTGCTCCTTTCATCTCTCAACATTATCCCCAGTAGAGGCCAACACTACCCTGCACTCATGATCTCCTGAGATGCCACATGATTTTGCAGAATACCTTTGATGCCATGTAAAAGTCCTTCTCCATGTCCCTTCTTGACTCCTCGCATGACCAGGCTTTTGCTTCTGTCCCTCCTATATCTCTTATTTGCATCAGGAAAGCCCTCCATGAGCATCACTTGCAGGCTCAGATGCGGTCTCTGAGCTAGAAGAAAACACAAACGAAACATACAGAATGTTAAGGTAGGTCAAAATACAACTAATCATACATATATAGAAGGTCAAAGATTAGTCCAGGGCAGCATTAACAAGGCGTAGAACTTACTTGATTACAATGATTGGAAAGACTTCGCAATGAATGGATGCCCATGAACCGTTTATACAGCGAAAAACCAAAAGTGACCGAGAATTGAGTGATAGAGTTAGGTAAGCATGATCTATGCTGCCAGGGAGGAGAAATGTCCTGAATCCTCATTACGGCCTCCTTCATAAACATGATGGTTCCATCACCACTGGTGTCACCAGCATGTCTCATCATGACAGGCACTGACAGAATTCTGACTATAGCCTCTTGCAGCTGCCTCTAATCTACATCGTCCACTTAAACTCAATATGCCTGTCCTTACTCATTAAAAGTCCCTTAAAAAGCGGAAATTTGCCTCCAAGGACAGGCAATATGAACTACTGTTTAGCCAGGGTTTCACAGAGACTTAAAAAAAAAAAAGCAACCATCTTGTCCACTGCGAAAAACTCTACTACTGCGAGGCCTTCAGTCTGGGACTTGTAAGTATCCTTACACCCATCTCTTGGACTTAACTCATAGGAAATCCAATGTAGTAGAATGATAAGTCTGATATAGTCTGGTTCAGAGACACATCTAGTCCATACCTCTTCATCTCAGACATCAATTCTATACGATTTGTATAGCACTTTTAACAACAAAGCAGCTTTATAAAAAAATCAGGATTTAGACCTATATCCATAATCAGCAAACCAGAGGCAGCCGTAGCAAGAAATAAGCAAAAGACTTTAAGAGGAACCAGTCTCAAAAGACTACTTCTGGGTGACTTTAGATAGTGGGATTATAAATCATTATAGTATCCAGTTAAATAAAGAAAAGGCAAAAATATTAATTGCATTGAAAGGATATTGGATATTTAATGTGATCATATTGTCAATTCTGGGATGAGCATCTGTAATTCCTTATGATCACAGCATCAGTGTTTAGAAGGCAGACCTTATTCCCCAAAACGGGAAGTTTTTTAGGGTACTGTTAGGGATGTAACCGAATATGAATATGTTATTTGAATTAAACACGGAATGCGTTCAAAATAGATACATGTTCGTGTGGTGCTTGAGCTAACACATTTAACAGTTTAATCGCCTTTCAAAACACTCTGTGCACAGGAAAATCCAGTTTACACCAGCTTGGATCCTCGGTTAAGCTCATGTACTGGTTAGAGCTGGTTGAACTGGAACTCCAGCCTGGTGAATCTGATTGTGATCTGGTGTGACAGCTTGGTGAAGCTGGTGAAAGCATGGTTAAACTGGTGTTCCAGCTTGTTTAAGTTGGTGAAAGCATGGTTAAACTGGTGTACCAGCTTGTTTAAGTTGGTGAAAGCATGGTTAAACTGGTGCTCCAGCTTGTTTAAGTTGGTGAAAGCATGGTTAAACTGGTGTTCCAGCT
>JANDJT010000071.1:22766609-22782578 GCA_024331685.1 Stegophilus panzeri
AGTGTCATGGCAAAGGCTGTGAATTCTTATGTACATGTGCTTTTTTTGTTTTTTATTTTTAATAAATTTGCAAAGATATCAAACAAACAAAGGAATTTCAAACAAAGGAAGTGCTGCATTCAGCGCACTTTGACCCTGACAAAGACATTGTCCTCTATTGTGATGCATCACCCTATCCCGTTTGAGGCAGTTTTAAAGTCCACGGTCACTCTCGCAAAACAAGAATGTCTGTAGCAAAGCTGAGCCAAAGTGCAATGTTTTGTGGAAACCCAACACTGCTCATCACCCTGAGAACACAATGAAGCATGGTGGTGGTAGCATCATGTTCTGCGGATGCGTTTCATCAGCAGGGACTTTGGATTTGAGGTCCTCAGGGACGGAACAAGCACAGGGCAATCTTAGAAGAGAACCCGTTCCAGTCTGCAAGACACTGAAGCGAAGGTTCAACTTTCTACAGGACAAGAAACCTTAAGCATACTGCCAAAGCTACTCTGGAGTGGTTCGAAACCCAAAACAGGACTGTGCTGGAATTCTCCATCCAACTGAGAATCTGTGACAAGACTTGAACATTGTTGTTCACCAGCATCTTCCTTCCAATCTGACAGAGCTTGAGTAATTTTGCCAAGAAGAATGGACAAATATATCAAGATCCAGATGTTGGTTTCCCCTAAAGTTTCCCCTTTAGTATTGCATAATTAAAAACCCCAGACAGACACACATACAGTCCATACAGATTGGTGATGTGATCTAGATTTACCGTGTAACGTCAGTGGTCCTACTTTATTAGTCTTAGTCTTTACCTGCACAAATTATTATTCTATAACGCAGACGGCAGACAACGCAGACAATTTTCTCCATTTGATTCCCAAACACTAGTCTCGTGAAGACAATCATAGAGCTAAAATCACAGGTTAAATTTCTACAAACTGTGTGTGAAAATGTAAATATTCACCTGTCTAAAGGTCACATAGTGATCACAGTGCAAATATACAGTTTTAAAGTCACCGAGCTGCTGAACCGTGTCATGCTCGACTGAGGGGGGAAAAAAAATAAATACATACATTTCTTACATGGAATTTTGACACAGTGAGTAATCTAAAATATATTCAGTCGGTTACAAAGGTCCAAACATAGAATTGATGTTTTTCCTATAAACAGTTAAGGCTTGGGACTACAATCCTGATCATAAGAAGAATAAGAAGAATTAATGTGTCTGTCTCTTACAGAAGAGTCCAGATGTCTGAATCTGTGTTCTGTTTGGTGATGTTTTTATTCAGCACGTCTGCAATCAGTCTTCAATCTGCGGGTACGTTAATACAGTCAGGGTTCTCTCAGTGTCAGTGTTGATGTTTAGCACTAGCATTCGGTAAGTGTTCTGTCGTGTGTCAGTGTTTATTCATCACAGGGATGCTGTACGGATCCTGAGGCATCGCCGAGCCAACTACTTTCTGGAGGAGGTGAAACCTGGAGATTTGGAGCGCGAGTGTTATGAGGAGATTTGCTCTAAAGAGGAAGCTGCAGAAATCTTTCAGAGCAGAGAGAAAACAGTACAGTGACACTCTGTCTGTCTGTCTGTCTGTGTGTGTGTGTGTGTGTGTGTGTGTGTGTGTGTGTGTGCGTGTGTGTGTGTGTTGTTCATAGAATAGGCCCTCATTGTCATTCACATTTCCTTTTTTTTCCCTTTTTTTTTTAAACAGACAGAGTTTTGGCATCGATACCAACGTAAGTGTATTTAAAAATAATAATAATAATAATAATAATAATAATAATAATAATAATATAGCAATAACACTTGCTATAATTAATGATATAACTCAAATTGCATCACTAAACAATATCTACAACAACATTATATGTTACATTTAATTAATGGTATAGTGTGTTTTTAGGTCTTGTGATATCTCATCTCTGTGTGTGTGTGTGTGTGTGTGTGTGCTGTTTAGGACAGAGTCAGTGCCGTGAAAATGTGTGTTTTAATGGAGGGGTTTGCACTGTAAGTGAAGAACGTTACACGTGTGTGTGTATGCCACGTTACACCGGAAAACACTGTGAGACAGGTTCGTGTGTACACTCTCACTACCTTATCCTGTATACTCTCGCTAAACTTAATATCACATCTCTGAAAATATCTTCTTTTATTTGTTTATTTATTTATTTTTCCACAATAGCATTCGATTCCTGGTCTATTTCCTGAACCTCTGTGTTACTATTGAAATGGACACATTGCTAACCATATTGTGAAATCAATGACAGGACAATATGCTGCAAATCATCATTATCGTTAATAATAACCCTTTAATGCCCCTGCAAACCCTAGGGACAAATCCTTCTCATTGTTTTTATATACTGACAATTGAAAGAGCAAAATTATTGGTTTTATTTCGTCCCCAGATGGAAGAAACTGGCTGACGCAAATGTAATACTTCCCCTTTGGTCATACTAATTTGCACACTATCATGGTTTGCTGTAAATCATGCTGTAGGTGCCGAGTTAATCGATTTGCATTGACTAGTCCATCCATTTTGTTCTTTTGGGCAGAAACAACCAAAATTGCATCCTTATTTTGCTACAGTGAAAGACGCAATCCTCTGTAGACCCTGTTAATAATTCTGCTTGTTGGTGTTAACAAGTTTTTCACATGGAAACCTTTAGAAAGTGTGTTTAATGTGTGTTTGTGTGTGTGTTTAGAGGTGTTTGAGTGTGAGTACAAGAACGGTGGATGTTTTCATTACTGCAGCGACTCACAACCAGTTGGCTCAAGTGTCACCTGCAGCTGTGCTGATGGATATGTACTGGAGGAGGACGGAAAAAGCTGCAAAGTGACGGGTAATAAAAAAAACAAAAAAAACAATACACAATAATCATACCTCTAACCTGCCCCTGTAACATACCTGTAACCTTCATAGCACAATTCCCGTGTGGAAAACAATGGACTCAGGGCATTCTACAGCGCTCCTTATACGATGATCTAAACCACACCTACACCGAGGAAAACTCCACCCACTACCTAACAAACAACAGTCTGTTCACGTCAAATCACACCCAGTCTTCGGAGAACGCCACTCACATACTGTACAACATTTCTACATCTGACCACTCGGATACACGAATTGTAGGCGGCCTGCTGCAGCGTCAGGGTGGAAGCCCATGGCAGGTGGGTGGAGTCTGTCGGTCATGTGATCATGAAAATATGAGTAAAAGTATAGTGGCGTTGAATGCAGTGTGTACTTTCTAGGCTCTGCTACGCAGGAAAGATGGAAATGGTTTCTGTGGAGGAACACTGATCGATAAGCGCTGGGTCATTACAGCGGCTCACTGTCTACAGGAAACACCTGATCATGTGACCCTCGGTGAGCATCAACCATCACATACACCATGTACATCACATCATTTAGACTCTCTGAGTTTGATTCCTTTGGGTTTAGACTCTCTGGGTTGGATTTCTTTGGGTTTAGACTCCCTGGGTTTGATTTTTTTGGGTTTAGACACTCTGGGTTTGATTTCTTTGGGTTTAGACTCCCTAGGTTTGATTTTTTTGGGGTTTAGACTCTCTGCTTTGGATTTCTTTGGGTTTAGACTCCCTGGGTTTGATTTCTTTGGGTTTAGACACTCTGGGTTTGATTTCTTTGGGTTTAGACTCCCTAGGTTTGATTTTTTTGGGTTTAGACTCTCTGGGTTGGATTTCTTTGGGTTTAGACTCTCTGCGTTGGATTTCTTTGGGTTTAGACTCCCTGGGTTTTAATTTTTTTGGGTTTAGACTCTCTGGGTTGGATTTCTTTGGGTTTAGACTCTCTGGGTTTGATTTCTTTGGGTTTAGACTCCCTGGGTTTTATTTTTTTGGGTTTACACTCTCTGGGTTTGATTTCTTTGGATTTAGACACTCTGGGTTTGATTTCTTTGGGTTTAGACTCCTTGGGTTTGATTTCTTTGGGTTTAGACTCTCTGGGTTTTATTTCTTTGGATTTAGACACTCTGGGTTTGATTTCTTTGGGTTTAGACTCCCTGGGTTTGATTTCTTTGGGTTTCGACTCCCTAGGTTTGATTTTTTGGGGTTTAGACTCTCTGGGTTTGATTTCTTTGGGTTTAGACACTCTGGGTTTGATTTCTTTGGGTTTAGACTCCCTAGGTTTGATTTTTTGGGGTTTAGACTCTCTGGGTTTGATTTCTTTGTGTTTAGACTGTCTGGTTTTGATTTCTTTGGATTAGGACTCTCTGGGTTTGATTTCTTTGGGTTTAGACTGTCTGGTTTTGATTTCTTTGGGTTTAGACTCTCTGGGTTTGATTTCTTTGGATTTGGACTCTCTGGGTTGGGGTTCATTTCTTTTCTTTTGAATTTGGGATCTCTGGATTTGATTTGTTCGGTTTTGGGTTCTCAAGGTTTCAGGGGGTTTTGTGTGTGTGTGTGTGTGTGTGTGTGTGTGTGTATGCGTGTGGTTGATGGGTGGGGTGTAAGGAACAAACTTGTTTCATCATGTTTTGCCTGTGCAGGCGACTTTGATAAATTTCGTCCTGATGACGGCGAGCAGAGAATCAAGGTGGAGAAAGCTATTGTTCATCCTCACTTCCACGAGTACACATTTGACAGCGACATCGCATTGCTGTACCTGGCCAAGCCGGTCGTGTTCAGTTCGGTCGTCTCCCCTGCGTGCATGCCCAACGCTCACCTGGCTGGTCGGCTGGAACGACCTGGCGAGAACGGCCTAGTAAGTGGCTGGGGTGCGACTCACTACCTTGGCCGCTCGTCGCGTTTCCTGCTGAAAGTCTCGCTTCCTGTTGTGGACCAGGAGGAGTGCATGGATTCCACTGATCAGGTGATCACCGATAACATGTTCTGCGCTGGATTCCTGCATGCAGAGAAAGACGCGTGCAGCGGTGACAGCGGTGGACCGTTCGTGGTGAACTACAGGGGAACATGGTTCCTGACTGGAGTGGTGAGCTGGGGCGAGCAGTGTGCTGCCAACGGAAAATACGGTGTGTACACGAGAATCAGCAACTTCCTGTACTGGATACAAGACGAGATAAAGAAACAGGAAGAGACAATCAGCAGGAACACCAAACAAGCCAACACCAGCTAGACTAAACTTTAAAATTTTAAGTAAGATATCATCCATACAGTGTTAGAAAAACATCATTCTAATAATATTAATGCCAGATGTTTTCAGTCACGTGTTGAAGGTTTTCTGTTTTGTGCGATCAGTAATTCAACAAGATATCAGTGTTAGATTTAAGTAGGAACATAGTATTCAATTTACCAGCTACAATTCAGGATCAGGAACCACAAATAAATACCACGTACATGGGAAACAAGTAGAAAATCAAAACTACTGAATGCTGAGTATAAGCTGTTATTAAATCATTTTACACCACATCGCTGTTGAATACTTGACTCTGATTGGTCAGAATTATTTTTCTATAACAGCAGCTATGGTTTTTGTTAATGCTTTTTGTTCCAATACATTATTGTTTCTATACTAAACGCTTATTCAAAGGGACGCTCTGGTGGGTGGACACGCCACATAAATGTGTGTCACAGTTGATATGGTGACATTTTCTGTAAGGAGAATTCATTTAGCTTTTTTTTTTTTTTTTTTAAAAAAAGGATTTTTGTAAACAATCGACCCTGCTTGGTGTCGGGTTCCATCACATCACCCCGTTGTTGATTATTTTCCTAACACCCCAACCCTAGTACTTTATAAAGAGCCGAATCACATGGTAAACAGTGACGATGACGGGAGGAAGCACGTATAATGTGTATATTGAGGAAAAGGTCAGAAACAGCAGCAGTGACACCGGCTTAGATGGAATATAAATGGATAAATAGCATAAACAGATGTTTTTTTAAAGTGTCGTTCTGAAATAAATAAAAAGATGTAATTGTTGACAAATTGCTGTTTTATGAAAGGAATAAGACACTTTGGGACATGCTGTTATAGTTTTATTCCTCACTCATTAGTTGTTAAGGCAATTACTTCCATCAGAAAGATGCTCCATAAATATCATGCACCATTAAACGGGGTCTTATTTAAATGAGTACTTTGTCATTTCTAATGAGCTAATATCTGGAACTGATGTGATTTCAGGTGCAGTTAAAAGTTTTTTTTCCATTAAAAATGATGCTCGAGTGAAAAGCAGAATATTAAAAATATTTACATGAATATTTACCATCGCTAGGCTCTGGATCCACAGTGACTTTTAAAGTCACTAAAAGTGAGCGGGTGCTTAAATTTAATTAGTGACATAATAGTGCAGAATCTTAAATATTCGAGGTACAGAACATTTTCTTTCTTTGCTTTGTTTGTTTGTATTTTTAATTGAGAACTTTGTTTATAAAAAAAAAAAACCACAATTTTCAATGTCTTGAAAATTGTCTCCCCCCACGCACAAAAATGATACCCTTATCCGAATTAAATCCATTTTATTGTATTAGCCTATAAATATCAGTGTGTTGACCTGTACATTTATGTATACATTATATACAGATGTGTAAATGCATCTGTATTTTAGTTCCAAGTTTGTACTGGTGAGCACCACAGTCTTTTTTCATTTCATTACGTGAAATACAGCAGCACAGGGTGTGTATGATCACTGCAGACACACACACACACACACACACACAAAAAACATCTTACACACTTATAACTCAGGGTCAAAGGTCAGAATTACACAACTCAGCAGTACAGACTGAAAAACTGAAAATCAGACAACTTATTTTTGTAGTATATAAAGAATATAGATACATAAAATAAAATAATGCGCCATATATAAAACATTAATGTAACATTTATCATGAGCTCCTTCTGTAGAACAGGATTCACCGCTTAACTTCGGAGTTGATTCGTTTCCGAGTCTCGGGTTACGGACGCCAGGGTGAGAAAAGCATTTAAAGCACAGTGGCAGCGATGATTTAGCTAATACGATACGGGGGTGGGCTAAATTATCCAATCTGATTGGATCAGTGCATGAACGAACAGGTGTTCCTAATAAAGTGGTCAGTGAGTGCTTATCTTAAAATATGCTCTAGTGTGTGTGCGACTCAACTCTACAGCCTTTAGACACTTTGTTTAGGTAAATCAGAACATTTATAAGAAACGTATCATTTATCTGTACAGTAATCCCTTGGTCCACGTCGGTCACAGAGAGAAACGGGACGTTATTTGACCTCCTGAACTTCTACCCTGAACTCTACCTAAAAGCCCAGAACGCTAAACTGTAACCCTTCGCCTTCAACCAGAACTACAGCTAAATCTATCCACACAGGGCAGAAATCCCCACGTCTCCTGTCTTCAGCTCTTCTCCGGCGTCTTTCCATTCCTCCGTTCTTCCTGTGATTCGTCCGGAGTGCTGAACTGTCTGCGCGACAGCTGCTCCGGATCATGAGACGCCATGTTACTGAAATCACGAACAATGTCCTGAAATGTCTCGTCGTCTCCTACAGAAAGAGAGAGAGAGAGAGAGAGAGAAAGAGAGAGGAGAGAGAGAGAGAGAGAAAGAGAGAGGGGAGAGAGAGAGAAAGAGAGAATCTTAGAGTTTTAAATAGACGTTAAATAATTAGGGGAAATAAAGCCATTTGGCTTTAATTTAATTTGCATTAATGCATTTAAATTCAAATAATTAATTCCAAATAAACTCAAACTAAAATTTACTTTAAAAAAATCAGAGTAAAGTCAATAAATAATGTGTGTGTGTGTGTGTGTGAGTGAGAGAGAGAGAGAGAGTGTGAGAGAGAGAGAGAGAGAGAGAGAGAGAGATGAGTTATGGGGAGTTTCTTACCCACTGAACCAAAAAATCCTTCAGACTCTCTCATTTCTTCATTCATACGGGCCATTCTCAACCTGCAAAACACACACACACACACACACACACACACAGGAATCATGTTAGCATGACACGCTAACAGAAACATGTCCACTAGAGGGCAGGTGACAAAAACCTAAACGATGGTGTCGTGTTTCAGTGCAGGAAATAATTGAGAGAAGCAAAGAACACAGAATATATACCAATTGTGCACACACACACACACACACACACACACACACACACGAATGCCTCCTTTACTCACAGAGTAACGATGTCAGCGTGCGCCATTTCTATGGCGATACTGAGGGGGTCCTTTCCCTTTTCATCTGCTGCGTACTGATTGGCTCCTCTCTTTAACAGCAGACACACCTGCCTGAGTGGACCAATCACAGCACAGCGCATCACATCTTGTTAACAATTTGACAACACTGCAAAGCATGTGTGTGTGTGTGTGTGCGTATGTGTGCGCATGTGTGTGTGTGTTACCCTGTGTGTCCCCGTGTTGTAGCCATGTGTATGGCTGCGTGTCCGTGTTGGTCTCTGTGATTGGCATTTGCGGCGTTCTGCAGAAGGAATTCGCACGCCGCTAACGAGCCCTACACACACACACACACACACACACACACACAGACACACACAGTCATAGTTAAACTACACAGTGCCGTAATCATTTTGGTTTTGATGATAAGTAGGCGGAGCTTACTCCAATCGCTGCACCAATCAGAGGCGTCCGTCCCTCTGCATTAGTCCAGTTCACGTCGGCCCCCTGAGCCAGAGCCAGAGCCATGGAGACGATGTCGCCATCCAATGCTGCATCATACAGTCTCCGTCCCGCCCACCGCTGTACAGTCTCTGTGAAAATGCGCGCACACACACACACACACACACACACACACAAACAGAATGATTTCTCTGAGTGTAACTGAATTACAGAAATGATATTAATTTAATGAAAAAACAAATGAATCGATGAATCAATGAGTCAACAAATGAATCAACAAATTACTGAATGGTTGTTGTGAATGAATAATTTTGTGTGAGTGTGTGTGTGTGTGTGTGTGTGTGTGTGAGAGAGAGAGTCACCAGTGAGATGAGGGTCACACCCCTGAACGAACTTCCTCTCCACATACTTCATTCTGATATATACCTCCTTCTGCTGCCTGAGACACACACAGAGATATGCTGAAGTGTGTGTGTGTGTGTGTGTGTGTGTGTGTGTGTGTGTACATTCTTACCGAGAGCTATCAGAGTTGGGTTTCTCCATCTCAGACAGGTGACCTTCATAAATTCCATTGATGACATCATTACCCAGAACACACAACAGCTGCACACAAATACAAAACTTAACCACGGTTATGCAGATTTATGTAAATTATATAAACCTACAGTGTGTGTGTGTGTGTGTGTGTGTGTGTGTGTGTGTGTTTACCTTTAGCTGTTCAGGGTCCCATGAATCCAGAGTGAGAGAGCGAACCTTAGACAGATGTACACCGAGACTCCTGTAAGACACACACACACACACACACACACACAAGGTACTGTATGTGTATTGATCAGACATTACCTGTGGATCACACACACACACACACACACACACACACACACACACGAACACACACAGCAGGTGAGTGTGTTGTACAGACGTTACCTGTGGATGCCGGAACACTCGATGCAGACTGTGATTCCGAGGTTCACGCTGGCCCATCGAGGCTCCGCCTCCCCACAGTCACAGCAGCGGTGATTACCATGGCTACGGAGAACCATGCTAAGAGGACCAGGTAGAGGGGCAGGATCAGGAGCAGGAGCAGGAAGGGAACCGTCCTTCACCTGAAAACGCACACATACACACACACACACGCTGACACAGATCATTCTCTACACAATAAACACGTGTCTGTGTGTCTGTGTGTGTGTTCAGTACCTGTGTGTGTTCAGACTGCACTCTCTCTCTGTACGCCATGTCGATGCGGCTCTGCACTGCGTTCATCCACGCCATCTTTAATTCCTCTGAGTCAGCCTGTAAAACACAGCTCCTGAACGAACACACACACACACACACACCAAGTGTTACATGTTACCTTTGTGTGTGTGTGACAGTGTGTATGAGATTGTCTGTGTGTTTTAATGGTGTGTGTGTGTGTGTGTGTGTGTGTGTGTGTGTGTGTGTTACTTCTGCACAGATAGCAGCTCAAAACAGAAACGGCGATCGATTGAGTCCGGAGATTTTACAGCACACAACCGGAGATCATCAAACAACACATGTGGCTGCTCCTACACACACACACACACACAAACAAACAAACACACACACACACACACACACACACACACACACACACAAACACACACACAAAACATGAAATCATGGTCTGTATTACCACTTGAAGTTAGATTTGAATAAAATCATTACACACACTAACACACACTAACACACACACTAACACACACATTAACACACACATTAACACACACACATTAACACACACACATTAACACACATCTAGCTGGATAACTAACACACACACACACATTAACAGAGTGTGTACCTTGTGTGATTTGGTGTAAATCAGCTGATTATGATTGGCTGAAAACCAACACCTGATCAAACACAGAGACACAATTAGTGAACACAGCTCTCTCTCTCTCTCTCTCTCTCTCTCTCTCTCTCTCTATCCCTCTCTCTCTCTCACCTCTTCCATGTTTTGTTTTTCCTCCGTGAGCGTTTAAACAGATATCCTTCAATCGCTCCTCCACTGAACAGCACAGGCTCCCCACAGGCGTCCTAAACACACACACACACACACACACACACACACAGCTATAGATGTACAATGTAGTTATTACTGTTTTGTTGATGTTATACCTGCTATCAATACTGTACTTATTACTGCTAATATAACGTAATACTATATATATATATATATATATAAAACACGAGTCACTGACTCTCTGCTGGACGAACAAGTGCTGATGTTCCAGGTTCTTCTTTCTGTTCACACATTCAGCTGAGAGTCCAGACAGCTGTGGACACACACACACACACACACACACACACACACACACACAGAATTTTAAAGGTTAAAGCATGTGTGCTGGTGCAGGCTATAGAGTAAAATGTGTGTGTGTGTGTGTGTACGTATGTACCTCGGCTGCCATAATCTTCATGGTGGGCTCCGCATCTTTCAGCAGGTCAAAGCCCTGATGAAAAAATGTGTTCTGCGCATGAAAAAAGGAGAAAACCTAAAAACAAACAGAAGAAAGAATATGAAATATTCTCAAATATATTATTTATGCAGCACTGAAAACGTCTAAAGCTGCTTTCATAGCGACTTGAGTGATCCCCAAGCCGTATTAAGTCAGCTGCAGAACCCGTCTCTGAATACGAGTAACTTTCCCCTGCAGAAATACTTTCCGGAATTAAGTAGTCGACTCTGAATACGACTCATCGTGTTCAGTACTTACTGAGTTCAGCACATCCAGCTTCTGCTGAGTCAGGAAATTATTAAGCTGAAATAAATGGATGAAAATATATAAATACACAATTTGAGACACAGCTAATGATTAATAAACAGTCAGGGATGATAGTGTGGCTGCTCCACTTACGTTAGTAGTGGATCAGTGGTGTTTATGTGGCCTACATAGTGAATAGTGTGAGATTTTAGGACATGTGTTTAGGATTTTATTCATGTGGCCTATAAAGTGAAAAAAGTGTGCGGTTTGGGACACATCCACGGTAGAGTAATGACACTATCTATGTTCCCTACATTCCAGCACAGCACTTATTTGTTTTTACCTCTGTGTGTGTGTGTGTGTGTGTGTTACCTGTAGGCAGTAGTCCAGGCTACAGTGTGTGTAGCACTTGCGTGTTGCAAGCAGCAGGTGTGTGTGTCGCTCTGCTTCAGCCGCTTTGTGCTGTGGAACCTGAGCGCTCTTAACCAGCGCCGTGTTCAACTCATCTCTGATCCGCACACACTCATATCGAGCAGCACGCAGCGGGGGGAGGAACCTGAACACACACACACACACACACACACACGATAGTTAGAAAAATTTGAAAACAGTCAGTAAATATGTGTGTGTTGTGTCTGCGATAGACGTACTGCGTCAGTAGTTTTGAGAGTTGTTGTGTGATCGCTCTCCGAGTCTGGTCAAGCAGCATCTAAACACAAATACACAATTATACACCAATATACACAATTACTGACTCACTCAAACACTGAGTTACTGACTGATTCACTGAGATACTGACTGAATAAGTGAGATATTGACTGACTCACTGTGATTCTGATTCAATGAGATATTAACTGACTCACTGAGATACTAACTGACTCAATGAGATACTGACTGACTCAGATATTGACCGACTCCCTGAGATACTAAATGACTCAGTGAGACACTGACTGACTCACTGAGATGAACTGACTCTCTGAGATACTGACTGACTGACTCACTGAGATACTGACTGACTCTCTGAGATACTGACTGACTCAGGGTGTTACTATGAACTCAATGAGACACTGACTGACTCACTGAGATATTGATTAACTCACTGAGATACTGGCTGACTCAATGAGATAGTGACTGACTCACTCAGATGCTGACTGACTCTCTGAGATACTGACTGACCCAATGAGATACTGACTGATTCACTGACTGACTCACTGAGATAGTAACTGACATAATGAGACACTAACTGACTCAATGAGATTCTGGCTGACTCTCTGAGATACTGACCGGCTCGCTGAGATATTATACGAGTCACAGAGATATTTCATGACTCACAGAGTTACTGACTGACTCACTAAGATACTGACCAGTTGAACTGACTGGTCAATTATACTAATAAAGATACTGACTGGGTCATGAATATATAACGTCTGACTCTCAGAGATATTGACCGACGCACTGTCTGAACTGCTGAGAAATGGAAAGACTCAGAGAAATACTGACTGGTTCACTGAAATACTGACTGAATAATAAATGAGTTGCTGACCAATTTACTGAGATAATGACTCAATGCGATACTGGCTGTCTCACTCAGATACTGACTGACACACTGAGTTACTGACTGACTCATAGAGAGACTGACAGATTCACCAAAATATTGACTGACTCACTGAAATACTGACTGACTCAAAGAGATACTGAATGAATAATAAGTGAGTTACTGACTGACTCATTAAGATACTAACTGACAGATTCACCTAAATATTGACTGAGATACTTGCTGACTCACTGAGATATTACATGATTCACTGGTACACTGCCTGACTAACTAAGTTACTGCCTGAATAACTGAGTTACTGACTGACTCACTAAAATACTGACTGACTCACTGAGTTACTGGAAACTGAAAAATGATCAGATTATAGTGTTTATAAGTGAGAAACCTGGGACTCACTGTGTGGAAGTGGATCATCTCCTGCAGAGCCTGATTAAACTGCTGCAGACAATTCTGCGCACACACACACACACACACACACACACACACACACACACAGGTTAAAGCTTCAGTGGTCTGTGTGTTTAATCTATTACCTTAAAAACCTGGGATCTGGACACGCCCACTGTAGTGCTTTAACATGGGTTTGTGGGAGGGGCTGGGAAGGCTGCAGAAAACACAGATGGACTGATACACTGATGGATATACACACACACACACACACACACACACACACCTCTATAACGGTGTTGTTTTTATGGTGTGACGTGAGCTCATCCAGCGCAGACAGGAAGATCTGACTGGACGAACAAAACACCTGGCCATCGTCCACCATCTTGTTACACAACCTCATCACCTAGAGAGACGAACAAGGACAGGCACACAGGTATAATGCAATACACACTTACACAAGCATGTGGTGTGTGTTATTGTAGTTAATCCTTACCTTCTCCATGCGACTCTCCAGCTCCTCTAAATCATTCTCACACCTCTCTAAAGACAGCCTGAGGAAGTGATGTGAGAAAGAGGATATGACATCATAACTCCTGTGGTAAAGTGACCTACTTTTGCCTCAGACAGAGACAGACTTAAATGATGCTAATAATCAGAATGGCATGGATAAATGTATAATTCTACAAGATTTGACAATAATTTTGTTGTTGTTTTTTCTTCCCACAAGTAGATTAGGTCATAAATGTAGAGATAAACAGGTTGCCGTTCATGGAACTGGAACTAAATGTAGTTTTGTCTTTTCTTTTCTTTTTTTTTTTTTTTTTAAAGGTAACCTGATTTTAAAATGATTTTTAAATCATTTTAAACTCCACGCTACATATTTCAGTTCAGTAAAGTTGCTAGAAATATTTAGTATATGGTATAAATGTAGAGGGTTTTCGACATTTTCAGAACAAATCCTGCACATGCGCAGTGCGGTTGGTACCTGAACACTGGAGAGTCCCGGATACACTCGTCAAAGTCCAGGAAGTAATCCATACCGGGTTTTAGGGCACTCACTGCGTTTCCTTTCCGAACGTACACTAATACATCATCATTAATACTTTACTTTTTAAATAAATAATAAATGCTTTTTTTATTAAACTTTAATTATTGAAATGTTGTACGCTTAAGATCGACAGTAAAACTCCGGGGTTAACGCGCCGTTTCAGAGATAACGGACAGCACATCAGCGTAGATAACGGAAACTTAGCTTTCGCATCAGCTAAGCTACAACCAAGCTAGATCACAGTCTCGATAAAACGGTTTAAATAACGTTGATAAAAAGTATTCTTGTGCAGACAGATGTTCTCCTCTTACACACTTACAGTTTTTTTTCCCGTACATCCGTGATGTGAAGCAGCAGGTGACGGATTCACCGCTTGTCACAGTAAAAGTCCCCCCAACAACTGCTTCATTTTCCACAACTTTAAAGGAAAACTCTACCCTGAAACACATCCAAGTCTATTTAGAGTGAACTATTTGTGATGTCTCGAACGATACTGCCGCTAATTTGTAAGCTTGTGCTGTATTCTCGATGTTTCTGTGAGAAGTTAGCGGTTCTGTGCTGCTGTCACACCGTGGAGACATTGTTATTACTAGTGTAGGTACGATGGCATTTAAAGGGGCAAAGGGCAATTTTGTTTATTTTTTGTTTGTACAAAAAACTTGGAAGATGTGTAAAATGTGTTGTTGTTGTTTTTTTTAAAGCAATGGGATAAGCTGTTGCCTTAAAAAATGCTTAAATGGCTGAGAAAAACCTGTTCGGAAAACCGACTTCTGGTCCGGGAATGCTAGTCCGTGTTTGGTTGTGCCTCATTTTATGGATAGTATATGTGACACCTGAGATACTGTGGGGTGCACCTTTATGTACATGGGGAGGAAATCATTCAAATGTCAAACCCACCCAAGTGTTGAGACCTAATCTTTAAAAAAAAAAAAGAAAAGAAAAAAAAATCTTACCTAATGCACCTTTAATAGGAGGGGGAAAACAGTCTCAAGCATCACTTTAAAGCAAGGGTCATGAAAGCTTTTTTTATTGATGATTTATTGTTTCTCAGCTGAAGTTAATTTCTTTCCATCTAATTTGCAAGTAAAAAAAAGTTATAAACATAAAAACAAACACATGGCATGTCCGATAAAGTTCAGACTTTTATTTGACTGTAAATCCCCACACTCTGAGTTTGAAAGTCTTTTAGAAACGTCCGCTTCAAAATGCAACATGGAGCCTAAACACTCAGCTGGTGTGTGCGAGTGTGAGAAGGAAACGCGTCAGAAGTCGATGGAGATCAGGATGACCGTGACGTTGTCTGCACAGCCTCGCCTCACAGCCTCGGTAGCCAGTTTCTGACAAGCAGCTTCGTAACGCCCATCCTCCACGCTCTGCCCCTCCTTTGTTTCCAACGACTCGTCCTGTGAGACAGAAGCAGAGCGGAGATGAGCGGGAGAAAAGAAATGGTGGACAGACAGACGGCTACGATTTCAGACAGTCCGGCGTGAGGTGAAGGAGTAAACAGAGCTGACCCAAATGCCAAACCTGGCACTGAGTCCACTACTGCCCGAGTCTCCTTTTTCCACCGTTACAAACAAATCGGTCTCCACCGGTATCATCAACCCAAATCCACCATCAATCAGCCCCTAACATCCACCACCACCACCATCAATCAGCCCCTAACATCCACCACCATCAATCAGCCCCCAACATCCACCACCACCAACCAGCCCCCAACACCCCCCAC
>JANDJT010000071.1:22808785-22821281 GCA_024331685.1 Stegophilus panzeri
TAATTCACCTTCGTCAACACTGATGACCTGCACGACTGAACCACTTTAAACGGAGGCTTTAATTAAGATGGCTGTCGGTTTACACAAAGAGCGATAGCTTAGCGACACCGGATAAAGAGAAGGAGAAGAACAGGAACTGACGTCGAGAGAGAGAAAGAGAGAGAGAGGCGTGCTGATGGCGTGATCACGTACACTACAGCGTTACTGTACGTAAGCGTAGTAGCAACAGTAGATTCTGCGTGGACTATCGCAAACGACAGAACATTTTTCACGTTCGGACTTCCACTCGTCGACGCTCCTTCGCTACGTACACGAAACTCGTACGTGTCCGAGGAAGCACAACGTTAGCTAGCTAACAACAACATGAGAGTTTGAATACAACATCGAAGCAAATATGAGACGGTTTGTTTTTTTTTGGAGGGGGGGTGGGCCTTAGAACCCGCCATTTTACATCATTACAGCACCTATAAACAGTCCGCTTTCATGACTCCGCCCCTTCCCTTATATCGAGCAGACTGTAACCACCAAACGCAAGACTGGTGTAATTGTGAGTTGGCGTTAGCGCATTAGAATAACCATCTACACTGTTTTAGACTGTGTGTGTGTGTGTGTGTGTGTGTTCGTGTGTGTTCTACCTTAGCAGTCTGAGCGTAGTACAGTGTTCTCCCACGCAGTTTGAAGTAGCGTCTCTTCCAGCGCTGAAATGAGTTCGTCTGTTTCATCAGCTTCCCCTCTTTCAGCACCGTCTATCACACACACACACACACACACACACACACACACACACACACGGATATAAACAGTGCACACTATTAATTTGTAGTTTCTGGAACCTAAAATCTGCTCACATCCCCACTGGGATTTCATTACGTTGCCATGACAACCTTTTTCATGCTCATCGTTTAAATGAGACGATGAGACAACACTCCTAATCCGATTACAACCCCACTAACGAGGTTGTAATTGCCAAGTGTTTACATTTAACTGCACCATGTCGTACTTTTTATCCGATTAGAGTTACGTTTTAATGCTGTGGAACATCCGTGAAGCGGTTTAGTTCTCGGTGTCGCTTACTCTTTATCCACGGGCAACGTTAGTAACAAAAACTGTTTTCCGAAACGTCGGGGAAATTATGATCTGAAAGGATGGCCGTGTGTGCGTGTGTGTGTGTGTGTGTGTGTGTGTGAGAGAGAGAGACACTCATTTAATTTTCAATCTCAAAGCCTGATCCTCCACAGCTGTTGTCATGGATACACCATGTCTTCGGACATCAGATAATGATAATGTAAAGAAACTAGGACCACATTGTTTAAAAATATGTTTACTGATAGTAGAACTTTGAACTCAGTAATCTCTCACACACACACACACACACACTTGTGGAAGGAAAAAAAAGTAACGTAATGAAGTTATTACAGAAAAAAGACTGTTATAACACACACAGACCTGATCGCTGTATAACTCCATGTCCAGCACTTCACACTGAGGATGCTCTCATATCATACTGACTGCTTTCTCTCTCTCTCACACACACACACACACACACACACACACTTTTCATCGTTTCTGGTTTCCGCTGACATTAAAGGCCACGCTAAAGCTTCTCAAAGTGTGTGTCTAAGAATGCATGTGTGGTTTCAGTCTCACTCGACCACCTCTATGCACACTCCGGCTTCTGTAGGTGTGTGTGCTGACATTCTGGTCTCTCTCTCTCACACACACACGCACACGACCCTTTCATCTTAGTCTCAGGCCGCTTGAACACAGATCGATCAACAAAAAATGACCTTCTCTCTCTCTCTCTCTCTCTCACACACACACACACACACACACACACACACACACACACACTGCACACAGCACAGGTCACACACACACACACACACACACTGCACGGGTAACACACACACATGCACACTGCACACTCCACACAGCACAGGTAACACACACACTGCACACTCCNNNNTATAGCCATTCATTAAAACATGTAGGGAGCATATTTAACAGTACACACACACACACACACACACACATATATATATATATATTTATATATATTTTGCCATTCATTAAAACATGTAGGGAGCATATTTAACAGTACACACACACACACACACACACACACACATATATATATATATTATAAAGTAACAGTAGCAAAATAACTTTTTAAAAAGTGTGTTACAAGATGAAAAGCAGTCAGTTCTGCTCTTTCGCCGCAGGACCGTTATCCGTTAGCGGGTTGGTGGCTGTAGACTGACCGCCGGACCGCATCTGATCTCCCGCCTCAACACCCAGGAAAGCCCGGGGCTGCTGCGGCCTCAGCGGGTCTCACTGGAGCGGAGTAACGGTCAGTAGCGGGACCGCATCTCACAGCGGCGGCTCAACACAACGGAACTGCGGCGGCTTCTTACCTTACTGCGGATCTGACCGGAAGTGGACACTTTGCGGATGAGTTTCTGCGGCGCGCCGGGCTCGTGCTCCGCGTCGCTGTCCGAGGACTCGTCCAAAGCGCGAGCTCCCTCCGCTACCACTGCCGCTGCCATCCTCACACACACTCTGGCCCCCGAGAAGAGCCGCGCGCTCGCACGGTCCACGCACAGGAACATGGCGCCCACTTCCGGTCAACACGAGGACTGCAGAAAGGAGTCTGGAGAGCACAGCGCCCACTTCCGGTCAACAAGGGCACTAAAGAAAGGAGTCAGAAAAGCACAGCGCCCACTTCCGGTCAACACGAGGGATGCAGAAAGGAGTCAGAAGAGCACAGCCCCCACTTCCGGTCAACACAGCAACTGCAGAAAGGAGTCAGAAGAGCACAGCGCCCACTTCCGGTCAACACGAGGACTGCAGAAAAGAGCATAGGTACTGCTGAGATTAATGTTTGAGTAAATGTTTCCAGCATTTAGCGGACGCCCTTTTCCAGAACCATTTACAGAAGAGCTTTGGAGTCAAAAACACACCCTCATGCTAGTTCACCTAGTTCATGCTAGATCAGGGACTCAGAGAACCTTCGAAACCTATCAATAAACAACTTACCATCACTGGTCCACATACCATCATAACCACAAGGGCAACATCAGTGCTGTGGTCCAAACCACACACTCTATTCACTACACCAAGCCGCATAAACACCATCATTAATACACTATGGATATGTCCCAAACCACACACATTATTCATTACAAAGGGCACATAAATAGCACCATTAAACGACTATGGATTTGTGCCAATCTACACACTTTATTTACTGCAAAGGCCAGATAAATAACATCTTTAATCCACTATGTATGTGTCCCAAACCACACACACACACACACACACACACACACACACACACACACTTTAGTATATAGACCACATAAACACCAAACTCACAAATGTCTCACACCATTATCGTTCCATTATTCATAGCACATTCACTACATTCACACTAGACAGCCTATTCACTATATAAACCATAAAAGCATAATCACAGTCACGTGTGTGTGTGTGTGTGTGTGTGTGTGTGAGAGAGAGAGAGAGAGAGAGAGAGAGAGAGAGAGAGAGAGAAGGAGGGTGTTATGTAATATAATATAATATAATGTATCCCTGAAAATAGAAGGGTGTGTGTGTGTGTGTGTGTGTGTGTGAAACTGTAGCTGGGTGGGGTTTGGGGACCTGACCCTGCAATGCATGATGGGTAACCAAGCAATGTTGGAGACACAAAATAAGGCTGTATAACAGGGTCACGTGTGTGTGTCTTCCCCAAAGGGGAACATTCATCGCTGGGTTATACACACACGCACACAGGTGTACAGGGCGTGGCAGTGTACAGGTGTGTATAAGTCCAGACAGTTGAACACACTCTCTGATGTTCAGCTGAGGAAGAGGAAAATGCTTCATCACTGGAACTTGGTAAGTCAAACAACTTGTGTGACTGTGTTCATGTGGGTGTGGTTTAGGACAGGCCCAGAGTGGAGTGGTAATAAATTATGTGTGTGTAGGTAAAACAGATTTGTGTGTCTCTATGTGTGTGTGTGTGTGTGTGTGTGTGTGTGTGTGTCTAGGTAACAAAGAGTGTGTTTCCCTTCACTTTCTGGTTGGTGTGTATCCGCTGCATGTCAGTACCGGATGACCGCAGCCTTTCTCTAACCAATGACGGTTTAGTGCTGGGGCAGTGGGCAGAGTTTGACCTTTTATACTGTGATATGCTTCTGGAGGCTCCAGTCCCTCTCCCTGCTGATCAGGTGCCATGGTTCTGCATGAGCTCACTGTGTGAAAACTACTGTTCACTTGATTAATGTGCACGTGTTTTAACAAGTCCTGGAGGTCAAGGATTAAGGGGGCTGACAGGACCTCGTGGTACACAGGGATTTGTAGGATGCGTGAGTTCCAGGTGATAAAGGGGATCGTGGTGAGGACGGCATGGTCAGAGACCCGGCTCCAACGGGAGAAGATGGTCAGTGCCCACTGAGCTGTCTCACTTCTTGGTCCTCCAGGTGAACCGGGTCTTCCTGGTCTGGTAGGATTACCTAGGTTACTTGGGCAGGTTGGAGCTCCTGGTGATAATGGTCTGAAGGGTGATCCAGGCATGGATGGCACAGCAGGCATACCTGGACTCCCGGGTAATAAAGGTGAACCAGGCATGGAGGGAAATTGCTCATGTAAGGGTGGACAAAAAGGTGAAGTGGGACCTGAAGGATCTAAGGGCATTAAGGGAGAGCTCGGCCATATGGGGTCTCAAGGCGTTGCAGGACAGACGGGTCCTAAAGGAGAGCCAGGGGACATGGGAATGATGGGAATGCCTGGTCCATGCAGCCCAGCCATACAATCTGCATTCTCTGCGGCACTAAGATCATCATTCCCAGCTGCCAACCAGCCAATAGTGTTCGGACGTATCATCTATAACCTGCAGCAGCAATACAACTCGAGCATGGGTGTGTACACAGCACCGGTCAACGGCACCTACGCCTTCAGCTTCCAATTGACTGCCTCCACCTGTACCCTGAAGGTTGGGCTCTTCTGGAACGTCCAGCCCGTGGTGAAGAGCACAGGGTTAGGCTCCACCTCCCAGTAAGTGGTGCTAATTCCAGGTGAAGGACAGTATCACTAATGAAATGTTCACTAGTGCTGAGGCCAACAGCACCTTTAGCAGCTTCCTCCTTCAACCTGACACCTGTGACATCATCATGGGTCGAGAGTTTCCTCCACCAAACGTCAATGGGGTGTTCACCTAGGGAGATCCAGACCCCACCCTAAGCACTAATGTCTAGACCCTACATACTAATCCACACCCACCCGGCACATCCTGAACCAATGCTTAGAAGAAGAACTTGAAAACTGGAAGTTTGTGAGGAATTTATGGAAAGTACAACTGGAGACACATCGAGACTCCCACCTAGACCCTTAAACACTAACCCTGCTCCCTACACACTAAGCTCCCTAAACCCTAGACCCTAATCCACACCTAAACACTGCATCCTGAAACCCTGCTCTTAAACTTGAAACATTAAATCTGAAATTCACGGAAAGTACAACTAGAGACAGATTGCGATGCCCACATAGACCCCTAAATACTAAACCTGCTCCCTACACCCTAAGCCACACTTGTACAGTGTACCCTAAAACAATGCTTTTAAACTAACCTTGAACACACCCTTAAGTGGAGAGAGACAAGGACACTCACCTAATCCTTTAACCCTACAGCCTAATTCAAACCTGAACAAGGGAAACCCAAACCAACATGCTCCCTGAACCCTAATCCAACCTGAATTCACTCCTCACACCCTAAACCCACAATGCACTCTACACCCTACACCAGTGGTCACCAACCCTGTTCCTGGAGATCTACCTTCCTGAAGACTTTCACTCCAACCGTAATGGTGCCCACCTGACTGTTTAATCATTGCTTTTAGAAGTTCTTGATCAACTAAAACAGGTGTGTTAGATTTTGGTTGGAGATGAAACCTGCAGGAAAGAAGATCTCAAGGAAGAGAGTTGGTGACCACTGCCATAAACTACTGTAAAAGTCAAATTGTACATCTGATGAAATGTAAGTTAATCAAATGAGACGTTCTCCAGAGGTTTTGTATGTGAAATATTTTAATATTATTAGAAATAATTCTATTGGGACACAGAAAGTTCATTAAGATTAGAATGAAATGCATTTTGATTAACAGCACTGAAAGTGTATATGTGTGTGTGGGTCACTGTTATTGACTACATGTATATATTAGGGAGGTAACAGAATATGAATACGTTACTGCATCTGTTGCGTATCGGGACTGGGATCCTGTGGGATACACGTTATGTGAGCAAACGAAAATAATCCTGCAAGCAGGATTAAAATCATCAGTCCTGTGTTGTATGCGGTTGAGGAAATATCAGAGCTTGAATTCTAACTCTGGGATTTTCTTGTGTTTTCCCATGTCTCCGGGGTAGTGTTCATCTATCCGTTCATTTTCCATACCACTTATCTTATACAGAGTCGTGGGGAGCCTGAAGCCTATCCGAGGGAACTCGGGGCAGAAAGCAGGAGACACCCAGGAGAGGGCACAATCGCACACCCATTCACACAATACAGACAGTTTGGAAGTGCCAATTAGGTCTGATCTTAAGATGTTTTCTGTATTGACTTGGTACTCAGTCTTGGATTTTGCTCTCATACGCATACATACGGACCTGGTTTCGATCGAGAATCCTACGAGAAGTACGTCCTTCCTAACACACGGAAGAAGCCGACTAGTTGAAACGAAGGTCTGGCCTCGAATAGGATTTGATGGTTTTTGTTCTCAATCTGGACTCGATCTTGACTTGACCTCGACCCCCTTAAGACTCTGGTCTTGACAGCCAGTCCTAGACAATGTCCAACATTATATTTCCTAACCAACTGACCTTTATTCAAGCTCTGTAGAATATCGTACCTGGTACAAAGAGATGTCAGTGTGTGTTTATGTTGTCCTGGGTTGCGTGCATGCAAGTGCCACCTGATCCATCAGTGTGTGTAATCTGGTAAGCAGTAGCAGGTGTTTCCTTTGTTAAATCAGTGTAGAGATAAGAGTGTATCGCAGCATCACTCCGTGTGTGTGTGTGTGTGTGTGTGTGTGTCTATAGTCCTGAGCATTCGTGAGATGATGTGTGTGCATATGTTATACCTAGATCTCCTACTTTTAATCCTGTTCAATTTATTGTAAATATCCATTTCATATATTTATTATATAATAATAAACTAACAGTATCGAACCTTATTGTTATTGATACTTGTGAGGTGTTACTATAGAAACAATAACGTATTAGAAAGAGCGCATTTATATATACACACACACACACACACACACACACAGGAAACTTAATATGTTGCAATATACATTAATATTAGAATAATATACACTATATACTGTATATATACTTTTAAAATGATCTTTCTTACCATCATTTTGTTTGTATGGGAAGCTTTACGATTCGATTTTTTGTTTTAGTTGTGTAAAATTCACACAAACACACACAATAAACACACAATACGTACCGATACGTACACTGTATTTTTAGTAGAACGTAACAACGTGAACTACTTGCGTCTGAAAGTCGTAGGCAAAAGAATAAAGAAAAGAATTGTCGTGTGTGTGTGTGTGTCCAGCTTCAGTCACACACTAATCTTTATTGATTATTTACCAACACATTTCTAGTCAGATGCCAAGTAAACACAGATCAGTAGTGCCGTTACCCCTTCAACCACCTAATACACGTTCACGCTAGACGATAATAATCTCTAACACCGTAATAAACACCGTATATACTGTAATCCGGCTAGAAGAGATGACCGGAGTCTCACGAGTCCTCGGCGGATTCGTCGTCGTCGCCGACCACGCCTTTGAGATACGACCGCTTAAAGTCCTCAAACACCATGTCCATGTTCTCACTACACACACACACACACACACACAAAGGAAAAGGTTAATGATGCTGCACTGACATCTACAGTGGTGTAGTGTAACTGTACCATTCACCGTAATGTCAGGATTTAACCGGATTAAACGGATTAACTGGAACGGTCATCACATACACGGTTCCATAACTGGGGTGCTACTTAGCACACTTCTTTCTTAATCTTATTTCTTTGCTAGAAGACCGAATTTCACCTTTAAATGAGCAACAGGTTTTGAATTTTTGGCACAGAATTAGCAAATACATCAAATGTGCTTAACTAGCATCTACGCTAATACATGCTTGAGGGCATTAGGGGTGTTCAAATACATTTTTTTTTACTTAAGTTTGGTAAATGTGTACTGTACACGTGACTTCCTCAGCACTACATCATAATCTCATTGAAAATGGAGGGGAAAAAAAGACATGAGAGACATTTTAAACATAGTTAGTTTTGTAAGTAAATGTAATATCAGTGGAACACAAAATCGTGGAATCGTGAAATCGTGGAATCTCCCTCATAATGCCCTTGGAAACTGAGCTAACTAGCTAACTACTGTACGTTTCGCTCACTGAAACATAGCACAGGCTTGTGATGTGAATCAAAGCTGCACGTTAGCATCACTGCTAACTGCAGTGCTATGCTAACTGCTGCTGCAGCAGCATCGATGACTATTTTCACTTATTATCACTCAAACATTAATTGTTTACTTGTGTTATAACTTCAAAATCCTGTCAGGAGTCATGTTAGCTTATGTAAGCTCACTGGCTAGTGTTGAAGTGATATGAATCAGTCGTGCTAGTAGTTGCTAGCTTTTAAATGAATTCGTTGTTTTTTGTTTGTTTTTTTTACACTGAGAAATGCTCACCTTTCTTTAGCTGTTAAATGCCAGAGAAGAAATGGCGGGGACACAACAACAACAAAAAGATTTCAGTCAGTTAAAAAGATCATTATATTGTATTCATTTCAGTCTAAACTGCTAAAACGGAACACCTAATGCTACATACAGAGAACTTAGCAGGAATAACAGCTAAAGGGGAAATGCTAACAGAATGGTTAGCAAAAGAATTCAAACAAGAACATCTGATAGTTTAAAAGAAATATTTTCTATTTAGCTTTTCTTTTAAACTATCAGATGTTCTTGTTTGAATTCTTTTGCTAACCATTCTGTTAGCGTTTCCCAGGTAACAGTTAGCAGGAAGGATAACAGGGAGCAATTTTCCTTTTCTAGGATGGACCAGGACCTTCCTATTACATTTAAGATAAAGTCCCCTCTGAACATGTTAAAATGTTTATTTTGAAATATTTGCGATAGCCTATAGGGCGACATTCAGGCGCTAAGTCAGCGGTGGTGTTGTAGTGCCACGCACTCGCTAGCTCAGTTACAACGGTGTTTAAATAGGAGGCCGTCTGGGTTTTGCCGTTAGCTCCTAAAAATGAAAGCTGTTTAACATTATATTATGAGAAATGCGGCGTAGAAGTAGCGCAGACGTCAGACTCGAAGTTTCCGAACACAGTCACGGCAGAGATTCGGCTCGGCTAGTCGGCAATCTGTGAGGCGATGAGAGCGGCGGCTTAGACGGTGGTATTAGCATGAAAGCTGAAGATTTGGAAGCTGCACGACTAGCAGCAGGCAGATGAATGGCATTGTGGGTAATGTAGGAAAATCGCTTTACATATTTTCCCAGTTTTTTATTCTACAAAAAAAACAAAACATTAGGCTAACGTAGCATAAATATATCTGATTAGCTCACCTTCCTCAGGTTTAGGATGCATGAGCAGAAACGGCACCTCCACAGCAACCTCACTAAACACACACAACCACACACACACACACACACACACACACACACACACACACACTTCAGTTACCTACAGTACAAAGGTGATCATTTATTTTAAGAATTTTTCAGTCATAATTTTGTCAAATAAAATCTGTCCATACCTCGAGCCGATCATGCTGTAAAACCCAAACCAGAACATTTATTTTACATAGTTCTTTATCATCTATAATAAACTCTATAACATCGTAATATACACACACTCACACACACTCTCTCTCACACATACACTCTCACACACACTCTCTCACACACACACTCTCACACTCTCTCACACACACACACTCTCACACACTCTCTCTCACACACACACTCTCTCTCACACACACACTCTCACACACTCTCTCACACACACTCACACACACTCACACACACTCTGTCTCACACACACACGCTCTCTCACACACACACTCTCACACACTCTCTCACACACACTCACACACACTCTCTCTCACACACACACTCTCACACGCACTCTCTCACACGCACTCACACACACACACTCACACACACACACTCTCACACACACACTCTCACACACACTCTCACACACACTCTCACACACACACTCTCACTCACACACCCTCACACTCACACACACTCTCACACACACACACACACACACTCTCTCTCACACACTCTCTCACACACACACACTCTCTCACACACACTCTCTCACACACACTCTCTCACACACACTCTCTCACACACACTCTCTCTCACACTCTCACACACCCACACTCACACACACTCTCACACACTCACCCAGCTGCAGTGCCCCTGACCACCACTCTGTAGGACACCAGTATCCCCAGAATCTCCTTCACCACTTCCGCCTTCACTCTGCATACACACACACACAGCATGGATGGAATGCTTACATCTTTGCCCTTAGCCTTCAGGATCCTCAATCTTTCGCCCTTAATATTTAAGACTGTTAGAGCTTCGCCTTTAGGGACCACAGCATATAGAATGCTTACATCTCTGCCCTTAGGGCCCTTAATACTTAGCCATTACAACCCTTAAAGCGCTGTTCTTAAATATTACGGACCATGGTATAATGCTTACACCTTTGCCTTTAGGGCCCTCTGTCATTAATCTTTCACCCTTAGTAGTTAGGGCCCTTTGAGCTTTGCTGTTAGACATTACAGACCAAGCATATAGAACGCTTACACTTTTGCCACTAGCCTTTAGGATCTCAGACCTTTAGGGCACTTGGTCTTCCACCCATAGCATTTAGAGCCCTCTTTGTCTTTAGGGAGCATAGAGTATAAAAAGCTTAAACCTTTGCCTTTAGTGCCCTGAGTCCTTTAGGATCCTTAATCTTTTTTGCCTCTTAACCTTTAGGGCCTTTAGTCCTTTATGGTTAGCCTTCATGCACTTTTTTTTCACGCTCTCTGTCCGTTCAGTCTTAAGGTGCTTAGTCTGTGTCCTCTACCCGTTATGCTCTCTCTCATTAGGCTTAAAATTTACTTCTTCAGGCTCCTATTCCTTCCCACACTACAGTGCCCTGAAGGATGGCGGAGTGTGCTATGCTCTCACATGCTAGAGGAAGCCAGGTTGGTGTCCTCGTGCTTCAGCTTCCCATCCAGCGCTAAGCCCCGCCTCTCACGGTTGTTCTTCAGTAAGGGGTACAGAGTGTACACTTTCTTCAGGCTGGTTCCAGATGGCACCATGTCTCTACGGCAACATCAGCAGTGATGTCATTCAGTGATGTTATGAATAGATTGGCATCTGTGTGTGTGTGTGTGTGTATGTGTGTGTGTCTTACGTGGTTTCCTCACAGGCTACAGATTTTATGTATTTATCATTGGAGTAGAGCACCACATTAGTCACCTGTTCAACTGTGGGTGAGACAGACAGAGAGACAGATGGACAATGTAAATAAACAGGTGTGTGTGTGTGTGTGTGTGTGTGTGTGTGTGTGTGTGTTACCTGAAACTGTGAGGTTCTTCATGTCCTTGCTGGAGCTGTTATCAATGTCCACACTGACATTGATGGGTTCACCATGATAATACGTCTGAGAATGAGAGACAGAGAGAGAGAGAGAGAGAGAGAAAGAGAGATAGAGAGAGAGAGAGATAGAGAGAGAGGGAAACAATTAGATAGATAAATTGATATATCAATAAATAGAGAAAAATAGAAAGAGTAATATAGAGAGACGGAGAGAAAGAGTAAGATAGATAGATAGATAGATAGATAGATAGGTGGTGAGAGAGAGAGAGAGAGAGAGGTGGTAGAAGATAGAGAGAGAGAGAGAGAAACATGATGGTTTAACAGATTGTCTGAATTGTTGGTTATGTTTTCTTAGATCGTCAAAATACATTTTTAAAAGAACATTTTACAGAATAATCTAGACGGTGTGTAGCCGTAGCAACATCTGCACAATGATTAGCACAAGTTAGCATAGCCGCTAAGCAGGAAGTCCCACCTCTTTCTCCAGAGCGACGCGCACATGCAGCGGTTTGTCTGATATCATAAACTCACAGGTCGTCTCATTCGACGGAGGAGCGGTGCCTTTATCAGGAGCATACTGCACCTTCCTTATAGCTAACCGCACTGAGCTCCTACAGAGAGAGAGAGAGAGATGAGGGATGAGAGAGGGAGAGAGAGAGAGAGAGATGAGGGATGAGAGACGGAGAGAGAGAGAGAGAGAGAGAGAGAGAGAGACAGAGAGAGAGAGAGAGGGAGAGAGGGAGAGAGAGAGAGAGAGAGAGAGAGAGAGAGAGAGAGAGAGAGGGAGAGAGAGAGA
>JANDJT010000071.1:22824541-22837156 GCA_024331685.1 Stegophilus panzeri
AATAGTTGTATATATATATATATAGTTATAATAGTTGTATATAGTTGTTGAATAGTTTTATTCTTCAGCTCAGGAGATTGAGCAGGAGACTCTTATCAGTTTCCTCATCATCAGCAGTGTGCTTCTTAATCCTAATCCCGACATCATCATCATCATCATCATCGTAATAGCATTATAATGGGGTTCAATTCAGACCAAAAAATAAGAGTTTAGTACATTCTCTCTCTTGTGTACACTGACAGACTAACAAACATTGAAATAAACTCTCTCTCTCTCTCTATACATATACATATATATAAATTCTATATATAAATATGATGTAATAAACATGTATATAGTAAGCAACATCACAGCAATTTGCCGATGAGTGTCCACTTATAGTTTCATTTAACGCTGTGGAACCCCTGCAAAGCAAATTCGTTCTCATCATCACTTAAAGTCCCAGGAGATAAAAAGTCATGGAATTTTTTATTATTATTATTATTATTATTATTATTATTATTATTGAATAAATTAAGTACAAAGTATAAAACTACCTTTTTTTTAATGACTTAATAACAATAATAATAATAATAATACAAAACATCTCATATGTTTATGTTGAAATGTAGTACACTGTAGCCTATTCTGGCTCATAAATATATTTACAATGACTGAATTATTGAACACAATCAGTGCAAGAAGGAAGAGAGAAAGAATCTCACCTGCGTACGTGTGTGAAAACCAGACGTGTAGACGGGTGCGTATGAAGGTGGGCACTGCGTGAGGCTGTATTTGTAACGCGTGTCTGAGAGAGAAGCTCCGCCTTTACGTTGCTCTCATTGGACTGGTGCACATTGTTGAAGTCAGCAGGATTCCCTCATTTCACACACACCCTCACACACAGGTGATCAGCAATGCTTCATAAACGTATTAACACAATAATAACAAAATAATGAACCCACACTGTTTAAGATCTACGCCATACAGAGTGCTGTTCTACTAACAGGACAGAAGTGTAGTGTAGTGTTATGACACGAACACAGGAGTGCAGACGTGTAGCGTAGACGTCTCCGGACTACGTCCGTCTGCACTATAAACCCACGTTGTCAAAGTCAGCAATCTGAGCGCTCATCTAAGCAGAGATTACACACGTTATTAGGAGTTCTCTCATCTCGGCATAATCTCACGCACACGTGTATGAAGCGTGTGATCGTGCATGAACGCATTTCACTTAACGTGAACGTCCTAACCAATTTCAGGACCTGCCAGAGGTCTTCAGCACCCCTTTATATGGAGCATTCTGATCGTGCCATTGACATTTCTCCAGCGTCGACAGGATCCTCTAGAGGAAGTACTGACCCCCTTTTACATCTGGAACGGGTGTCTATTGAGGAAGCCATACAAAAATCAAATAATAAAGGAAGACCTCTCTGATCACTGTAGGGTTTTTTTTTTATTTGTGGAGAACCAAGAAGGCAGATGTAGGCTCTGTATCGATCAGTGTGGGCGAGCAAGAATATATTTACTAAACCCGAACTAGGACCCGTAACCCGTATAATCCGGGGATCAGTAGGAGGGTACTGTGAATACAGTATGGATTATCCAGTGTACCTCTGAACTCAAAATTGGTGGTTCAGAGCTGTGCGTACCGGTCTCTTAGTCTAATGGACACTAAAAAAAGTGTTTGAAAATACAAAAAAGTTTTAAAGATACGTTTTAATTTCATAATCATCCAATTACGTCCTCTCCGGAACCACGTATGTCCGGGTCTTGCTGGACTGTAGTAGCTGATTAGTAGGTCTTCGGAAATAAACATGATACGTCTGTGCATTTCTCCAACCGTCCGTTGGTTGAGACTAATTATTTGGATTTTATTCATTTTTAAAAGAGAGGAGAATGTGTACAAAAGTTGTGGTTATGTGACCGGCCCACGTCTCCTCCGAGGGTTTCACCAAAATCTCTTGCTTGTCGTTCGTTTAGATTTGGAACATCGCAAACGCTATCGGTTGTCGTGGAAGTCCGTCGAGCACTTCCCATACGACTTCCTCATCTACTGTACCAGCCTGGCGTATTTCATCATCAGAGGAACCTCCAGACGTGCCGAGGGTAGACGGATAGACTCATCATCATGGCTGACGTGCAACCCAGTTCCAACCTGGGTCACAAAGGGTATGGGTTTCTACACCGAAACTCACGTTTCCTTGCAAGAAGTTCTAGGTGTCCATCCTTTCTCCAATCCCGTATCCTTCTGTATCTTTACACGTACACGATAAATAAACGACAGGAGGCAGATGAATCATGTTACATGTTTCATTGTGTGTAAACATACAGTGTCTCGTACACAGACACACACATTACGTACATACATACATTACACAGTTCATTAGCCAATAGGATTAAAGGGTCATCCTGAGCCCCACCCTCAACAAAGTGCTATATTTAAGTTACGCCCATTTTAATTGAAAAGAGCCAGTGAGATGCTTTGGCTCAGAGGATGATAGAACCGTAAAGAGAGTGTTCAGGAGGCGTGTGCTCTCTCTCTCTCTCTCTCTGCGCAAGTGTGTGTGTGTGTGTGTTTCTTCCACAGCTCTGCTGGGGCTTAATTTAAAAAAAAAAGTGCACTTTATTTGCAGGTTACTTCATCATAAGCCACGCCCATTCCAAAATATTGAAGCTCTGTCTACAAGTATTAAACCGTGTGTGTGTGTCACTCACCCCATTAAACACATGGCAAGGTAAAGGGGACAACAGCACATCATTTTATATATATGTATATATATATATAAATAATGAAGTGTATTATTAGCATTGGCTGCAGTGTTTGGCTTTGTTAAGTAGAAAGAAGGTGGAATTAGATCGCGTATCGATGATCACGACCTTAGCATTGGCTGCAGGGTTCGGCTCATTCTTCCGAAAACCATCTCTACATCATACCCCGCCCCATTTCAGTGAGACATCACATTTAACATCATGTCAGCTGTGTGTGTGTGTGTGTGTGTGTGTGTGTGTGTGCTGCTTATGATACACACTTTTGTAAACATTAAAGAATGTGTTCATTTTTTAAAATTATATTTAGGAAAAAAAAAACAAAAAAACAATTACAGCAGGCGCTGTAAGCACCGATATCGAATTAGTGCGCGAACGATAACTTGAGCTAGTCGGTGTGACAGTCGGCTAATGCTAGCTTTGCTAGTTTAACGTGTCATTTTGAGAGAGTCGGAGACACTAAAGATGGCTTGGCAAATTTAGACAGCGGTTCGGAGCTTTGCCAGCGTGTGAATGCTGGGTCACGAGCGAATGCTGATTCCAAAACGAGTTTAGAAAAATCACAAACAGTGTCTCTGCTAATTTTAAAGAGCTAGCATGAAGACTCACTGCGCAGCTGCTAATTCAACTGTTCGTGACGTCGCAGAGCTGCATTTGTGCTATGGAAGAAGTGATCTATAGAAATAATAATAGTAATAATAATAATAATAATAATAATAATAATAATAATAATAATAATAACTGAATCCTCACACACTAAAAACACACACACCACGTCTATCCTTTTCCACATTGCCGAGGGTAGAGTGAGTACAGACAGGAAGTGATGTCAGAGAGACAGTAAGTGAAGCCTTTTAAAAGGCATGAGATTATTAATTGTTAAGATTCACTTGATTAACACACACACACACACACACACACACACACACACACACACACACCTTACTCATCTCCATCAGAAATTGTGTGTATGAGAATGAGTGAGAGTGAAGAGACAGGAAAATAAAATCATTATAATGGGCAAGTTGGATCCTTCTGTACAGATGGCCACGCCTCGCAGACACACTGCGTCCTGGGAAATGCTGTACAAGTACTAGGTAAAAAGTGGGGTAATCCTGTAGGCTGGACAGAGCCGAACAGAGCAAGGTGGAGCAGAGCTGAACCAATCAGATCAGGCTGTGTGTGAACCAATCACAGCGTGGCAGAGCTGGACCAATCACATGTCAGACCAGAGCACGGCTTTGCTGCTTTTCTCCACACTGAGCACGTAGGAACCAGATGGAGACCAGGACACTGCGTTAATGGAGGAGCTGTGCAACACACACACACACACAGCAAGAGAGAGAGTTAATTCAAATTCAATGTGCTTTTGGAGTTCAAACTAATAGTAAGTAATAGAAAGGAATAGAGAGAGAGAGAGAGTTTGTGTGCGTGCGGTTACCTGTGTCCTTTGTCGAGTTTTATCTCCACTTTCCCTGTCAGAACATTCCAGACATATAGAACACCATCTGCTGAACCCCCCGCAACGTAACTGCCATCAGGACTAGACCCACCCACACCCACACCCACACAGAGACAGAGAGAGAAGGTTATTTGATTATTTTTATTTATGCTCCATTACCTTGTCCTCAATTGCATGAGCCGTGTTCCTAATAAAGCGGCCAGTGAGTAGGTTATTTAAGTAACCTTGGATGTTACTTCTTGAGTTTTACTCGCTAGGAAGTGCACACTAGTGACAAGTGCACAGAGATCTGGACAACTACCAGTGACTTGATGACACTCACCTGAAGGTGACTCTGGTGAAGTCTGACCCACACTTGAAGTTGTCTGCACTGTAAACACACACACACACACACACACACACACACACACACACACACACACACAGTGAAACAAAGCGAGAGTGAGCGCAAGAGCATGAGAGAGAGACAGAGACACAGACAGAGAGAGCGAGAGAGAGTGAATACCTGAACGTTTGTCGCACAGCGTTGTTGCGCAGGTCGATGATTTTGAGGAGGTCGTCACGGGAACAGGTGAGCAGCTCTGTGCGGTCGTGATTCAGGTCCAACGACGTGACCCGACCCAACAGCTCCAACTCGCACACTGTACTCTCAGCACTACACAAACACACAGCGAATATCAGTCACAGACAGAGATGGACAGAAATAGTCACAGAGAGCCATAGGTATACATGAGAAACACCAACAAACATGCAAAGAGAAACATACACAGTCAGAGACACACAGACATGTGTATACACACACACACACAGACACACACACACAGAGTTACACACAGATTCACAGACACGTCCACAGAAATGCACAGAGACACAGACAGATGCAGTCACACAGACGGATACAGACACATCCACAGAAAAAGACAGAAAGAGACGCACAGAGACGGTCACAGAGAACACACACACACACACACTTAGCGGATAATGCTGTAAAGTGTAATTACACACTCGTGCCAGCAGTCTTCACTTTGTCCTTACGAAAGACATAACAGTTACTAACTAAACGGTTTGCCTTAGTAATCAGCCTTCATACTCCACGTCCATATTTTCCCGTTGCCTAGCAACAGTGTAATTACATTGAGCATCAACCGCTAAACACACTTCTGTAGGTTCTGTCTAAATGGCGACATCACGACCTACCGAATGTCCCAAAAGCGTACTTTCTTATCAAAATGGCCGCTCATCACACACTGCTCCGTGCACACTATATCGTTACAGCTGGAGCCCGCAAACACCGTCTTCGTACCTGAGGGACGGAACCAGAAACCAGCTTTAGATCCACTTAGACGTAGCGTTGGATTACATAATGCACGGATTATAGCTGGGTGTTAGCATCAAGTGTATTAGCGGTCAGTGGTGGATATTAGCGTTAACGTTAGCTAGTGTGTTCTTACAGACTTTGCTTCGCAGATCCCACAGTTTGAGCGTTCTGTCGTAGCTTCCCGAGACAACGCGAGCGTTATCCAGCAGGAACCGAGCAGACAGAACCTTCCCGCTGTGACCTGTTAACGTGTGCTGGGGAGACAGAAAGATACACACAGGTTACCCACACACTCTCTCTCACGCTCTCACTCAAACACACACAGGTTATGCAGGTCTCAGTATGAAGGTGAGATCAGTAGCTCAGGTCTCCACCTCCATGTTGGACACTGCTGCCATGTGTGTGACTGGTATCTCTAACAAACACACACACTCTGAGCAGAGCACCCTTCAATGTCAGCCTCCAAGCACCCCAACACACACCTAGAGCATGCTGGAAAACAGCTGAGGTGGCTCAGTGGAACTGAAGAAAGGGAGGGGCGGAGTTCTGAGCTTCAGACCTTTTACATCACATCACTGACCTTCAGAATGCATCTCTTGATCAGCATGTTTGTGCGTGTGTGTGTCTCTCACCCTCAGTCTGTAGTCGTCTACAGTCCAGATTCGGCTCGCAAAGTCATTGGACGCAGCCAACAGGTAAGAACCCTGAGGAGGACACACGCTTATTAAAACCATTCTGATTCATACCAAGCAAAGTCAGTCTGTTCAAATCATATCCATTCATTCAATTAATGTTGATTTTTGATCTGTTTGATTAATTCGTACAGATTAGACCGATTTATACAAATTTATTCATTTGTTCATGCTTGATTTGTTCATTTGACTCATTTTGAATCCATTCTGATCATTAATCAAATTCACTCTTACATGATTCATTCATTGGAGTTATTTTGATCGATTCTGACCATTAAAATCACATTGATTAACTCCTGATTCATGAATCGAATGAACTAGGATGATTTGTTCATTTAATTCACTTAGATTCATATTAATTCATTCTATCGATCCATTTGAATCACCTATGATTCAAACGATTCATTCATTTGACACGTATTTATTCATGCTGATTATTAATCAGATATGTCCCCCCCCCACATGATTAACTCATCGGTTACATTAACTCCTGATCAATGAGTCAAATGCACAGTGATTTGTTCATTTCATTCATATCGATTCATTTAATAGATTTATACAAATTTGCTCATTTGAGTCAAATATTTGATCCACATTGATTCACATTCATTTGACTCATTGATTAATACTGATCATTAAATCACATTTTTTTATAATTTTTTTTTTTTTTTACATGATTCATTAATTTGATTCATTAACTCATTGGTTACACATTGGTCCTCTGGTTCTATGATTAGCTTGTTTTGATTAATTTGATCTTAATCATTATTTATTTTATTAATTGCTTTACATTGATTCATTTAGAATTTCGTGGATCCTTAGTTCTGAGCCGATTGAAGTACAGGTTGTGTGTGTGTGTGTGTGTGTGTGTGTGTGTATATATATAAAAAAAAAAAAATACACCGCGCTGCGTGTGTGATGATTTACTCACCGTGCTGTCGAACTCGATGCTGGTGATTCCAGCGTTACTGCCCATCAAAGTGCCTTTACACTCACAGTGACCTACACACACACACACACACACACACACACACACACACACACTGAGGGGAGTGCCTCACACCTAGAGCATGCTGGTGGTCTGGGAGGAACAGAGGAGCCCTTGGATTCAGAACTCATCCCTGACCTTCACAACATGACCCGTGAGTTTTAACATCAAGGTCCGTTTTTCAGAACACACCCTTTGTTTGACTGTCGCATGCAGTACGTTTCACTTGTGTGTGGTGGGTGGGATTGTTTAGGGGAGTCATTTCATTTTACATTCATCAGGTTAACGAGCGTGTACAGTACCTGCAATCACCTCCCAAAGTTTTACACGTCGGTCCATTCCCCCTGTAGCGAACTGACGAGAGCCAGGACTGAACCTGACTGCGTTCACCTCGCCTTCATGGGCGTCCTGCGCGCACGCACACACAGAATGAGTTGTTTGTTAGAATCAAAGTCAGATGTTCACAGACTGTACACACCAGCTCCCACTATTTACAAATGTTTATTTGAGTCATAAAATCATCCAACACATCTGCACTACACTCAGACTGATTCGTTAAATCAATTCATATCGATTCATACTGATCTGTTCATCTTAGCCAAAATTTTGATTCATGCTGATTCATTGATTTGACTCATTGATCAATGCTGATCATTAATTTGATTCATTTTATTCACTTGAATAATTAATTTGATTTGTTAAGTCATTGGTTATACCAATCGACTCACTTTGATTCATGTCAATGAACTCAATTGATTCGTTTGGTTTTAATTTGATTTAAATTCATTTTTAAATTAATATTACACGCATTACGTTGTTTCCGATCGAAGGTCTCAGATTGAAAACTGGAGATCATGAGCCGCTCGTCCCCTGAAGCTCCGCCCTCCTGTGTGTGTGCGCAAAAGTGTGTGTACGTGCGAGTGTGTGTGTGCACAAGTGTGTGTATAACGAAGTGAGGATGTGAATGTTTCTGTCAGACGTTTCTACTCAGTGCGTCATGCCGTCTCTCTCTCGCACACACACCGAGCAGAACGTCTCTCAGTATCAGCCACTGCGCAGCCCCAACACACAGAACTAGAGCATGCTGGGAAACAGCAGCAGGTGGGCTGGGAGGACCTGAGGAGCTGGAGGGAGAGGAGCTCTCGGCTTCAGACCTTTTACAACTCATCACTGACCTTGTAAAGACTTCTAGTAATATGGCACTGCAATAACCTAACTTTCAAAACAAGTGGGGAGAATTTACCCACAATGCAGTGCAGTCACACTTTGTTGGGAAACGATGACCTTTCGCACAAATTTAGAGATAAAGTGACTCACGAACAAGTGGAGTGCAGTGGAGGGGACGCGGACGTCGGCGCACACACCGGAGGGAGTCTCTGCCATGTCCGGGGGCGAGCCGTGCGAGTTCAGAGACCGCCGCCTGACCACACTAACACACACACACACACACACACCATCTTTCATGTTTCTCACAAACATACACCAGCTCTCATGCTCACTCACCCACACAAATACTTACCCAAATATATTGGTGATGGAATCTAGGAGGTTACCAGGAGGAAGCTGAGACGCTCGTCTACTGAGAATGTGAATATATAAGAAATGAGAGACAGACAGACTGTTCATTCATTGTGAATGAAGGGTTAATATCTGTGACAGCAGGAAAAGAGAGATGGAAAAATCAGGAGGCACTGCAAGACAGACGGAGAGAGAGAGAGAGAGAGATGGACAGAGAAGGAAGACGAGACAGGCAGACAGCCAAAACAGAAGAAGCACGCAGATACACAGAGAGAGAGAGAAGCAGTCAGGCAGACAGACGGTCTAATAGAAAGCAGAGAGAATTGATTCAAACTGATTAAAGGACAGAAAATCCAGGAGAGGTGGGCAGACAGACAGGGAGACACACAGAAAGAAAGACAGATAGAGATAGATAGAGAAAGCAAGAGACAGAGAAAGCATAAGAAGGCAGACAGACAGTGAGAGACAGACAGGCCAAGGGGTAGATGTGGGTAGACCGACAATGAAAGAAAGAGAGAGAGAGAGAGACAGAAAATCGAGGAGTGGTGAACAGACAGACAAGAAGACACAGATACACACACACACACATAAATGGAGAGACGGGTAGACAGCAACACAGAGACAGACAGAGAGAGAGAGAGAGATCATAGAGTCAGACAACAGAAAAGCAGGAGTGTGGATAGTTGGCTGTGCGCGTGTGTGTGTGTGCGTGCGTGCGTGCGTGCGTGTGTGTGTGTGTGTGTGTGTGTGTGCGCGCATGTGTGTGCGTGCGTGTGCGCGCATACCTGGGTGTGCCGCGCACTGGGTTGTTGGGAGACGTCTCTCCTGTCCCTTTCCCTGTCTCCTCTGAAAGCACCTCAATGTCATCATCCCTGAGCCAATCAGAGTACAGGATTACTATCCAATCAGATTACAGTGTGGTATACAGCAAACAAACAAACACACTTACATATCAACAGGAAGTGGTTCTTTTGCAGCGTCAGCCAACTCTTTCTGCAGCTTCGCTTGTCTGCGCCTGAACACACACACACACACACACACACACAAAGTACAGTATCAGTAATATACTAAAGATGGCACAGAGCAGATATATTTATGCTTTACTATATTTGGCAAAGTGAAAAAATTTAACTGAATAAAAACATGTCATGTGTTAGCGATGTGCTGTTTTAAGTGAAGTGTTTTAAAAAGAAAAAAAAAAAAAAATTTTGTTTGTTTTTTAGTGCGAAATACAGCATGGAACAAACTGACATCAACATCGGGGTCTTTGAATAATCAACTACGACCAAATAATTCGCCCCGATTAGCTGAACAAACCGCGGGTGAAATTAAGAAACGTGTGAGTATTAAATAAAAGGCGAATGACAAATGTTAAAGCGCTGAACTTAAAAAGATTAAACACATTAAATATTAATGTTTTCCATTTTTACAGTTAACAATAAAAATAAAACAACTACTTTTACCAACAATCTTAACAAGTGTTCAAACTAAACAAGTAACTTATTTCTTAACACTAAGTTTATAGTTATTGTTATTTAACACGAATATTCAACACTAAGTGTTAAAACTAAATAAATTTTTTAAAAAAACCAAACATGTAGATGCTTAAAGACAGAAATAATTAGTGCTTTTAATACTAAAATGATAAGTTAAAAATTGTTTTGAGCAGATTCAGTTAGTTAAGTTGAAGTTAAGTAAATTGTGTGCGTACGGATAATCAAAATCACTGTTAAACCGCTGAACTAAAACAAACTAGAAAGCTCGGAATTAACTTAAGTACAAACTGTCAGTTTATCAAACGGTAAAAAAGTAGCACAAAGCTAAACAGGCCTAAGAAATGTAGAAAGTTTCAGCAGGTCTAACCTTTATAAAAATGTGCAGAAACTACTCAAATACTGGAACTACTCCAACTAAAGTACACAGCAGGAACTTGAAGAAATCAAGCTAATTGGAAATTAAGTGAATATTAAAATTAATGAAAAAGTTATGTTTTTAAGTTCTGGTTTAAGTTTCAAGCTCAAGTTGAAAGTTAAGCTATATTAACACTTACGTTTTACATTTCACCTAAAAGTTTAAAACAAAATTAATACTTAAACTTGGAGTACGTTTTACTTTTATCATTGAAATAAAAACAACTCTCTTATCTTAAAACCTAGCTGAAAACTGCAAAAACAATCAAATCACTTTTTTTTTTTTTTTTTTTCAATTTTAACATTAAAACCTTAATTTAAAGCCTAAATTTAACATTAATTTCTGTCCAAGTTTCCATAAGTTTACTCATTTATCCAACATTGAAAACTGCTGAAATTTCAGACTAAACAGTGGAACTTGTGGATAACAAACCTTACAGTTTGCTACAGTTTAAAATTAAACACAACCCTTAAAACATGAGCACTTTTAAACACAGAACTGGCACAAGCAGGATTTTTTCAGTGTAAAAATAAAATAGCTGTCTTGTAGCTTTAATACAATTTAGGTTGAGCTGGAAGGAGGGAAAAAAAAAAACCCTATAGAGTTACCTTATAGTACCTAAAGAGCTGATCTACATTCAAGTCTGAATATAGAGCAGTAAAATTATCAGAGTAAAGTAAATACCAGACTGTCTCACCTGTATTCTGTCTGAACTCCGTGTGACGGCACTGAACATCCAACCCTGTATTTAACCCCTGAAGACCCTCCCCTCTCTTACTCCGGCCAATCAGACTCCAGTGTAAAGATTAACATATACATATATAAACACCGCACATGATTTAAAAAAAAAAAAATTGACAACCAAAAACATCTTAATTTAAAAGTTCTAAGTAAATAAAAATAAAATTTCTGCTTTTGAAGTTGACATTGCGAAGAAATTTAACTCGTGTCCCCACACACACACACACACACACACACACACACACACACACGATGTTTTATATAAACCTAGTACGGACGTGTATTTCTTACGGTTGAACTCGGCAGGTCTGAAAGGTCACATGACCAGACTCTTGCAGCTATTAAGAGTCCTGATGGCCCATCTGTAACAGCTGACCTGCTTGTTTTCATCAGCCAGGTGTGTGTGTGTTCATTAGTGAATGAATGAGCAGGCGATCACCTTTTTACACATGCTTTTCGATGTTCTGTTGTAGAATCGAATACAGACACGTTAAGAAAATAATACGAGTCAGAGGCTCGCGGTGTGAACGTGCAAGCGTGTGTGTGTGTGTGTGTGTGTGTGTGGCACTGACCTGCAGTCCTTCTCGTTCTCCGCGTTGAGCCTGTTCGCCTCCTGCGCCTTCTCGGCCATCCAGCGTGTGACGAGCTCCTGATTGTCCTCTGTGGTTTTGCGCAGTTTCTCTTCCAGAGCGCTGAACGTGATCTGTAAGGCGTCGTACTCGTCCCGTAGCATCTGATTGGCTCGCTCCAGGTCCGACAAGCAGTTGCGCAGCTCGCGGCAATCGCCTTCCAGCTGGGAGATCTGCTGCTGGTACTCCAATATCCTACACACACACACACACACACACATTCCATAAACATATAACTTTTAAAAAAATTAATGAACGAAAATGTTGCTCTTTTTAATGTTTATATATATATATATATATAAAAAATACACTGTGAAATAACACACCGCACAAATCCAAAAGCCTTTGTAGTTTCATGGGATTTCTACACATCAATACAAACGGGAGAAAACGTAATAATAAAACAAACACGGTTGGCAAAATCGCGATCACACAAAATCATCTTTCGCAGTGATGAACGCACGTCACGATGACGTCCCGTGACATGTCTCGGCCCGAACCAATCTCTCGGGTGGTGGACGACAAAAAAAAAAAAAAAAAAAAAAAAAAAGTACATTAACCTGGTTGCATAAGTGTGCACACCCCTAAACTAACACTTAGTTGAAGCA
>JANDJT010000071.1:22856378-22877040 GCA_024331685.1 Stegophilus panzeri
TCTCTCTCTCTCTCTCTCTCTCTCTCTCTCTCTCTGTCTCTCTCTCTGTCTCTCTCTCTCTCTCTCTCTCTCTCTCTGTCTCTCTCTCTCTCTCTGGAAATAATCAGACTATCTAATCACTATTAAGACAAAACATCAAGGCAGAGAGAGAAGCATAATGGTTTTGGTCTGTCTAAAAAAATCACAGTGTTGTATGCCCAAGCACAGGGGTCTTCAGTCGTATCCAGAAAGGACTGGCATGGCCTCAGGCTTTCCTTACAACCAAACAGGAGGCACATTTTTTTGTTGGGTCCAAGATGCCCGAGATGAACTGATTAGACGAGTGAAACTAGGTGTGGATCCTGCTTAGTCGGAAATAAAGCCTGCAACTGGCCTTTCTGGATAAGATGGAAGAGCCCTGCCCAAGCGTCTTGTGTTGTATTTTTTGTTTAATCAGATTGGCTATTTTGAGCTTTAGATGCCTGTGTGTGTGTGTGTGTGTGTGTGTGTGTGTGTGTGTGTGTGGTGAAGTTATTTTTGATTCCTGCTGCCTCAGCATCTATCTGTACATCTGCAGCTCACCTCACTTCACACACACACACACACACACACACACACACACACGCTTACCCCTGCAGGTATTTTTATTTTAACACACAGGGTCGCCATGTCCATTGAGCCATATCGGTGATCCCTAGAGCCTTGTTGAACTCTCCTATTTGTTTGTATTCATTATGTATTATTATGAGTCATTTTCATTATATGTTATGACAAATATTGCTGCAAGCAGCGATTACGGTGCCAAGCACTTTCTAGCCCTAAAAACAGATATACTATATTTGATGGCAAGGCATCGAGCCGTTGCTGAAATATCAGTACAAAGAGATTCAGTACTTTAATCATGTATCAATCTATTATTATGCAAATTTTGGGATATTGCATAAATTAAAAAAAAAAAAAAAACTGGATGGATGGAAAGACCAGATGCAAATAAAATCTCCAAAATGCGCATAAAAAACTTATGCGCTCATTTGAGGCACATCTTTTTTTAAAAAATCTATATGTATTATGGGGTACTCGATCCCGAGTCCGGACTTGAGTCTAATTATGAATGAACTTGGACTTGTCATGCGCTCGGATAAATTTGTACTCGAACTTGACACGGACTCTGACATTTTAAATGTTTAAATGAATGTAAACAGTTAGGGCAAAAATCAGAGGTGTGTAAATACAGTGTATTCGATCTGTATATTGTATATTAGATGTACTGGGCTCGACCATCAAGGACTCGAACTCGAGTCCAACTCGGCCCCTTTTGGACTCGATTGGTCAAGGACTTGGTCTTGATTTGAACTCGACAAAGGTGGACTCAGACCCAATACTATCGATATGAAGATATGCACATAAACTACGGTGGAAACACATTTACTGAATAAATTTCTCGATCTGCATCAAAACAGTCATGTGAATTCTTGGATAATTGGCTTAGAAAAGTATTGCTACTTTGAGCCAGTTTCCCTGGAAGTCTTTTCTCTGAGCAAGTGGAACGGAAACAGTGCTTTATTCGATGGAAAAATTGCTAGAGAAGCAGCCAAGAGGCCAAGGGCGACTCTGAACATGATGCTACCACCACCATGCTTCACTGTGAGGAAGTAGTGTTGGGTTTCCTTTCGGCCATGTCCTGTGAGGGCTCAGTCATGGGAATTTTCTTTTAATAACTATGATTGAGACTTGTTCAGACCTTTGTACTGGGATAGCTCCTTGGTCTTCTGATTGTTTAGGTATGTTCTATAGCAAACTCTGGGGCCTTCCAGTTACAGGTGTATTATACTGATGTCTTGTGACATTTTCATTGCACACACGTGGACTCAGTTCAGCTAATAATGTGACTTTGGATGGCAAATAGTAATGCAACCACAACGTTTACACTGCTATATTAATTTTCATCCACTTCATATTTATGAGTTATCATGTATAGATTCAGGACACATAAATCCCATTTCAGTTCCAGGTTGTAACATCACAGAATGTGGAAAAGTTCCAGGGGGTGAATACTTATGCACTGTCTGTAGACATGAAGAGAAAGACAGAAAAATAACTGGAGAGAAAGAGAAAGAAGAAACAGAAACAAATAAAAAAAAAATTCAAAAACAGAAAACGATAGAGAGAGAGAGAGAGAGAGAGAGATGTAATCATGCTCCATTTCTGTTTTGTTTTGGATGACGATATCAAACTCGTGACGTAACACCCGCGTCTGCAGCTGCACCGCTCCTGCTGTGACGGTGCTCGCGCGCGCGCACACTCACACACACACACACATACACAAACACACACAGGTAACGCAACACACGCGCCTGCAGACAGAAACGGAATTAGCGGCCCTAACGACAGAAGCCTCGCGCGCGCATGAGAGCATCCTCGCGAGGAGGAGAAGAAGAGAAGAGAGAGGGAGCCGCCCGTCGCCGCGTCTTCATCATCATCAGCATCCTCATCCTCCTCTTCCTCCTCCGTGACCGACAGGGAGAGAGAACAGGAGAGCAGCGCGTGAGATGGAGAACAAGGACAAAAGTGCAGGTAAGAAAGATTGAGGATGAGTTGTGTGTGTGTGTGTGTGTGTGTGCGTGTATGTGTATGTGTGTGTGTGTGTGTGTATATGTGTGTGTGTGTGTGTTGGGGGTTATAGGGACAAGACTGAGGCACGCGGGGCGGCGCGGGGCAGGGCGGTACATGATGTGGGGCTCGCACTGCTGTGTGCGTGTGTGTGTGCGTGTGTGTGCAGACTGCGGCACTCGCCGATGAGGGGCTCGCGCTGTTCTCGCATTAAACACACGCGCGGACACACAAAGTGCATCACACTGCAGAAATGCTGACTGATCGTGTGTGTGTGTGTGTGTGTGTGTGTGTGGTGTCTGGATTTGTGTGTTTATGAGCATTCATTTTTACATACACAGAGAAAGGCTTAAGTGAAGTGTGTGTGTGTGTGTGTGTGTGTGTGTGTGGGTGGTTGTGTGTTGGTGATTAGCATGCAGGACTTGTAGCACAGACTCACTGTACTGCACCCCAGTATCCTGAGTGTGTTAGTGTGGTGTGTGTGTGTGTGTGTGTGTGTGTGTCTGTGTTGTGTCAAACATTTCTCAGGCTAGTCACTGGACCTGGAGCTCTGTTTGCATTGTGTTGCATTACATGTGTGTGTGTGTGTGTGTGTGTGTGTCAGTGGGTGTGTAAAACTACACACAGTCAGCCTCCAAGACCCTGTAACTTGGTGCATGCCCTGTGCAGGTGTATGAGAGTGTGTATGCAATGCAGATGTGCACACACACACACACACACACACACACACACAAATCTAAGGCTACACTAATATTGAGACTCGGTGTCCTCAGGTATGTGTATGTTCTGTGTATGTTCTGTGTATGTTCTGTGTATGTTCGACACACTCCGTGCTGCTGTACTGTAAGCAGTGTTTGATTTGTAATGGATGCAACGTTTAAAAAGGGCTCCATGAGGTTTACAAACCATGTCACGTTAGACGTATCAGGAGAAATCAGGAGAAATCAGAAGTTACGATCACTGGGGCACTTGATGCACATCAGGAGACGGCTGTGTAGAAAAGGTCCCGTTTTCATTTGTAATTCAGAGGAGCGTTTGGTGCAGTGTGGCGTAGTGGTAATCTTCAAAACCCTGCGACTTTGACAACCATCGAAAGATAACAGGAGCTAACGAGGCAGTGTGTCTGATGCATCGTGTATACATTGCGAGATTGTCTCAAGACACTAAATCTGACTTGTTAGGCCACGTGCGAGTGCGGAAGCAGCGGCGATGCGAGCGCCACTGTTCACGTCTTCGCCTGTGTACTTTATGTACGTCTCCAGGACGAACAGCGATGTCCGCTAGAATTCACGTCGGATCTTAAACAAGTCGAAATGTCTTCGTGATCGTTGCCATGACCTGGGTCTTAAAAATATAAAACAACAACAAAAAGTTTCAAAAAAACTTACGTTCAAAAGTATTTACTAACTAGTCGAGAAAATCCAGAAGTCCTAATATTATTGTTACTGCTGTAATTTACAAAATGTATCTCTGAGAGAGAGAGAGAGAGAGAGAGAGATGATCAAATGGAGAGAGAGAATGACAGAGGAAAAGAAAAGATAAAGAATGAGAGAGAGGAAAAGAAATAAAGGAACGAGAAGAAAGCGAGAGAAAAAAGAAGAAGAAGAGAGAAGAAAAGCAAAGTCAGGAGAGGAATGAGAAGGAAGGAGAGCAAGGAAGAAAGAGAGAATGGATAAAGAAAATAAAGAGAAAAAAAAAAGAGTTGTTTCTGGAAGGTGCTGTGCGAGCTAAGACTGTAGAAAGAGAGAAACAGGAGAGATGGATGATGAGAGAAGGAGAAAAAGAGGGAAAGAAGAGAAGGAGGTTGGGGAAAGGAAGAGGGAAAGTGATTGCTAGAATGAGGAAGAGAAGCAAAGGAAGAAAGACAGAATTAGACGTATAGAACGATGGAAAGTGGATAGAAAGAGAGAGAGAGAGGGAATGACGATAGCGTGTGGAAGGAGGAGGAACGGAAAGAGGAAGAGAAAAACCGAAGGAGGCAGAAAGGGTGAGAATGGAGAGCAAGAGAGGGAAGAGTAATAATGCAAAAGAGTGAACTGGAAATGAGAGAAAACGTAGAAAGAGATCAAGAAGAGAAGATGGATGGGTAGAAAGGGGTAAAGAAGAATGAAGATTTTTTTTAAATAATGAAAATACTAACTGTAATAGAAAAGAAAAAAAAGTATGTAGAATTTTCTAGAATTTCCAGAATTTCTAAGGGTTCTGATTGAGATTTTTGTTTCCTTCATATCAGTCTGGGATCAGGCATTATGAAACTACTTGATATATTTCACAGAGAACAGTAAAGACGCTACATCATGGAGAACACAATGGACATGGCGTTGTTGTTGTTTTCCACCTGTTTCACCATCGAAGAAATTATTTATTTATTTTCGAACACCATAACCAAACCAAACCGAGCGAGATTAAAGTGCTCAATCTGACCCACTGTTGTGTTCTTAGCAAAATAAAAGTGACTAAACTGTACAATCGCCACTTTGTTTTGAAGACAAGAATGATGACGGGCTAAAAAAAAAGGAAATCCTAGGGTGTTCCCTATGAGCCTGTCGGAAAGGGAAGAAAAAAGAAAGAGGAAGAACATAAAGCCGAACCGCGCTATCCATCCCGCCGTTTGTTACGATGACAACCGCACCTGGTGTAAAGCCTTCCCTTTTTATTCCCACGTGCCGCATATCGGTATTTATTTTGATAAAACAGGATAGTGGTGTATCGTTAACATAAAAAAAAAGTGATGCGGACACGTTACGCTTATGGGTACATGCTAAAAAGATTCTTTACAATCACACACCTGAGAAATGTCACCTTTAGACAATCCCACAGCATCGTATACAGTCGTAGGGGTTTCTGCCTTTCTTCAGCCGTTTGTAGATCAGTTTTATTTTATGCGGACCACGCGGAGAGGAGTATTCGTAGTAATATGCCTAAATAAATGCACAAGAGATCGTAAAAACCCACACACAAGCAACCAAGAGGCCAAGGTGACTAAACACTCAACACGATGCTACCACCACCATACTTTACCGCAAAAGATGGTGTTCTCAGGGTGATACGCAGCGCGCGGTTTCTGACAGATCTTACGTTTCGACATCTCCGACTGCGACGCCTACTGGGAAACCTCACACGGGATTTCATACGGCTCTCGACTTTGTTGAGCGTCCAGGCTGTGGAACCTCTTGGTTGCTCCTCTGAAAAACCCTTGCTCACTAAACCCTAATCTTAATTCCTAAAACACTTACACTAAACCCTAAAATCACTACATCAATATCTAACCAAATCCCAGAACCACTAAAGCATCATTTTTAAACCACTAATCTTTGATAAATGATGTGCTTACCCTGCTTTAAGCTCCGTACTGTGTGTTTGTATGTGTGTGTGTGTAACCTGAGCTGTGTGGACAGTGTGTTACGCTGCTGTGGTTATTGATTCTGGCTTTAAGTTTCAAACAGTCGAAGATCTCGCCCAAAGACACCCAAACATACGCAGAACCGATGCCAAGCTCTAGACGATCTTTACAGTTGTGTTACTGTTGTGGTCTGATGACTGACGGAGTACCGGATCCTGCACAAATGACTGTACTGTAACACTCAGGGATATTATAAATACTCTTCACAGCAGGGTTGTGTTAAAACACGTATCATTTTAAAGGAAGTGGCTGCAAGCTTGATGAGTTTGTTCCTTCTGGTGGCTGTAACTATGGTGAAGAAGTACTGTAGGTTGATGGATTTAAAAAAAACAAACCTGAGTGCACGACAGGAGAAATTTCCATGGTACACTTCTTAAGTACCCTTGCCTGGATGCAATATGGAGCAGGGTTGCATTTCCTTATACGCTGGCAGACAGTAGAAAGGAACGAGATCCTTTAGCACCGAGATGCTTAAAGGCCTTCAGCAGCTCCTCACGTTCTTCTGAGCAGTTAAAGACAACGAGTCATGCTGAAAAGGGGTTTATTCATGTTGCTATGCACAATACTACTACTACTACTACTCCTACTCCTACTACTACTACTACTACTAATAATAATAATAATATACCACCTTTAAAATGCAAAAAAAGAAAAAAAAAGAAAAGAAAAACAACAATAAAATGTAGTCTGAAACCGACATAAAAATAGGCAAACAATATAAATGCAACAAATAAATTCCAGTGACAAAAAAAAAGAAAATCCTAACAATATAAAATATAAAGATATTTGTTGCAAAATAAAAAGGATTTAAAGTACAAAAATTAAAATATTCTAATGGGTCAGGATAAGCAAATAATAAAAGTTAAATAAAAGTTTAAATGCCATCTAAAAAGCTTTTACGTATACATTTTTTAAATACGTTTGTAGTGTTTATTTTGATTTTTTAAACTCAGTGATAGATGGAGCATGGCGAAGGCAAATTGCTCGTTTTTTCCTCCAGATCTTTAGGGCATTAAAACTTCACCTTCACCTTTCTCACGTTTTGTTTGTTTGATCTTATTATCCAGATCTAGATGGCAAAAATAACTAACTAATTATCTCTACATGCTGTGCTAATTCGATTGGCCCAGCTCCTGTTTCAAATCTAAGCCCGAGTCTGTCACTATTACCCAGGCCATATCCGGCCCATATCCTGGAAGTGATTAAATAAACATCTGCAAAGCGATGGAATTCCAGAATGAGATCGTCCGGCTCGGCTCACCGATCGGAGCTGACGCCTTCGTTCATAACGTAGAAAGATAAGTAGCCTATATCTGACTAGGTTAATTGCCATCACTTTATTTTCCTGTTGGTGCTGAACCACGAAAACAACCAACAATAGAATCATTTAAAAAAATGAATACTGAAGTGTTTTATTCCTCTTACACCTCGGCAGTTTGACGATTATTACAAATTTTACGTATTAAATAACAACACAACGGATACGTTTTATACATTTGTAGCTGCATTCCTGTTATCACTTAACTGTAAACAGTCGTTTTTTCACAAGCCTCAATTTTTTCCCTTCGATTTAAGTAAAAGACATAATGCAGATTTTATGTTACCTTTAGAAACCACCTTGAAGAATTTCCCATAGTCACGGGTTTAAATGCGAAATACATATTTAATTCTGATCAACAACACACATTTTTTTATTTGTTTACGTGCCATACAGCACTACCATGGGGCATTCTCATGGTGTCTTGGCGGTTGAGGCTCTGGGTTACTGATCGGAAGGTCGGGGGTTCAAGCCCCAGCAGTGCCAAGCTGCCACTGTTGGGCCCTTGAGCAAGGCCCTTAACCCTCTCTGCTCCAGGGGCGCTGTATCATGGCTCCTACCTCCTAACATACTGGGATATGCGAAGAGAAAAGAATTTCACTGTGCTATAATGTATATGTGACCAATAAAGATTATTGCAAGTCCATGCGCAAGGTAGTATTATAGAAAGTGAGAAAGAGCACATTAACTGAATTACATGATAAATATTTTCACAAGGCACTACACGAGGACATAAAAAAATAAAAAATCTGACATGACCTAACCATAAAAGCTTTAACAAGCAAAGAATGAAAAAGAATCATTGAAATAATACTCCACCTTGAACTTTTGAACAACACAGTGTTGAAGTAGGCGCATTCTGGATCTGAAAACTTAAGAGTTCCAGGTCAATTCTCATGCAGCTAAGATTTACTTAGTAACGGAGATAAAACATCCGCATTGTTTTAGGTAAAACAAGTGGTTATTGGGTTTAGGTTAATGTTATTAATATGATTTCCAACTCACTTGCTAATTCTACTATAGCGCTGTACAGCAGATTTCCAAACTCTGTGATTATGTCCAAATACCAAGATTTGGAGGAACTGAGCTGCTGTATGTCCCTGTAGATACATCCCCAGGTCATGATCTTGAGAGTTGGAGGAACTCAAGGCTGACTTTCTTCCCTCTGAGTTTTGAATCAACTAACAGTTACTAGCTTTAACTGTAGGTGAAAGCGACCTTTGATGACACAACCAGGACAGGGACTACCAGTGGAACTGTGGGACTGTGGTATGCTTTTGTTCCCCCCCACTCTAAAACACTGTCCTTGTTTTTGGTTCCTACATTTACATTTACTGCATTTAAAATACAAACTTGTCCATAGTGTCTTACAGAAGTGCTTTGTAATCTCATATCAGAGTCTAGGAATATTATCAAGCTAAAACCTTGTTAGAGACCCTAGGAGATAGTACAGTGAGTTGGGACAGCAACAAAAGCTGTACAAGTCAAGGTTTTTTTAGTGCTCGATGTTTAGTGAAGAGCTGGGTCATCAGTCTTCATTTGAAGACAAACAGGGGAAGGTAATTCCACGAACTGATTGCTAGTACAGATAAGAGTCTTGATGTGTGTCTCTTGAGGGATGGGGGGACAGTTTGAGCTGTGCTATAGAGGCTTGAAGGGAAAGTGGTGCGAAGCAGGGTTTGGTAAGTGTCTTCAGATGGTTTTGTGGACATGCGTCAGGCAAATACAGGAAGCCAGTAGAGTGGAGGGAGGACAGATATGAGGTGATGTTGGAGAGCTTGAAAACATGTTGCGTTCTGAATCAGTTCCAAGAGTCTGACGGTGCGCAGGGGAAGGCCTGCAAGATGACAAGGAATTGAAGAAAAACACCTGAGTGGCCTCTGTGGAGAGAAATCCCGGATCCTCCTGACGGTGTATAGGAAACCTGCATGGATGAGTCAGGTTATCAATAAGGACAGAAAGTTAGTTGTCCAGAACTACCCCAAGGTGGTAGATATTGCGATCCCAGAATTCTCAAGATCATGACCTGGGGACGTATCTACAGGGATATACAGCAGCTCAGTCTTGCTGGGATTAGTGTCAGGTGATGAGCTGACACCCATGATGTATATGCTATAACTGCAATGCTATGCACCCATGTGGTATGAAAGCGTGTGAATAAATGACCTCACTGAGAGTGTGGGTATACAGAGACAATAGAAGAGTGCCAAGCACTGAGCCTTGTGGCACACCAATGGGGAGTCTGCATAGAGCAGATGTGGACCTCCTCCATGTCACCTGATATGTCCAGCCTTCTAGGTAAGAAGCAAACCACCACTATTTAGTGCTGGTAATTCCAAGGCTCATAAGGATGGAGGACAGGAGAATTTTGTGATTGACTACGTTGAAGGCTGCCGAGTGGTCAAGAAGGATAAGGACCAACGATAGTTTGACAAGGGCCATTTCCTATCAGATATAAATTCCTAGTTGCTGTTTCTGAATCAACCGGTGAGACTTGATGTATAGTAACGTATAGTGTTTTCCCTGGAAATTGATGGCAATGATCACAAAGAGCTAATGTTTTAACACCTTGAACTCTTTGTCATGTTCCTCTAACCGTTCCTGAACAGAGTTTGCAGCGTGTCATTAGGGAATACTGTTGCCATGAAGGGGTGTAATTGGTCTGCAGTAATGTTTAGGTAGGTGGTACGTGTCAAAGTAACATCCACATGAATGCCAGGACCCAAGGTTTCCCAGCAGGACATCGCCCAGAGCATCACACTTCCTCCACCAGCTTGCCTTCTTCCCATAGTGCATCCTGGTGCCATCTCTTCCCCAAGTAATCGATGCACACACACACACACACACACACACACACACACCCGATCTCCACATGATGTAAAAGAAAACGTGATTCATCAGACCAGACCACCTTCTTCCATTGCTCCATGGTGCAGTTCTGATGCTCACTGTGATGCAAGCTGTGATGCACTGTGTATTCTGACTCCTTTCTATCAGAGCCAGCATGAACTTTCTCAGCAGTTTGTGCTACAGTAGTACTTCTGTGGGATCGGACTAGATAGACTAGCCTTTGCTCCCCACTCGCATCAGTGATACTTGGGCGTCCATGACCCTGTCGCCGGTTCACCGGGTGTCCTTCCTTGGACCACTTTGGGTAGGTACTAACCACTGCATACCGGGAACACCCCACAAGACCTGCTGTTTTGAAGAGGCTCTGACCCAGTCGTCTAGCCGTCACAATTTGTCCAAAGTCGCTCAGATCCTTACCCTTGCCCATTTTTCCTGCTTCCAACACATTAACTTCGAGAACTGACTGTTCACTTGCTGCCTAATAAATATATCCCACCCCTTGACAGGTGCCACTTTAACGAGATAATCAACGTTATTCATGTCACCTGTCAGTGGTTTTAATGTTATGGCTGATCGGTGTACACTAGAGGGTTTGATTTTAATATCAATATCACTCTTGAGTTCCATTTCAGAGGAGGTAGGCTTCATGTTTGAACAGAGATAGTGTCACAGTGACATCCACAGTGTGTGTGTGTGTGTGTGTGTGTGTGTGTGTGTTAAGCAGTCTTAGGAATTTCCTTGTGCAGCACTTCTTCCATGTAAACAGCGTTAATAATAGCCGCTCTAACGCAAGACACATCTCAGTTACATACACGCACACACAGTCTATATACAGTAGTCTAGACCTGTATTGCAGGCTAGTCAAGGACTTGTACACACGCAGACACACACACACACACACACATACATACACACTCAGAACAGTGGTGTGTGTGTGAGGATGACGCGGTTTCTTGGTGTGTTCCGACGCCTACTGTCTCGTGGTGACAAAGCAGAGGAAGAAGATGAAGTGGAGGGTACAAAGCGGAAGATTGACACAACTGCATCTGGTCAGACACACACACACACACACACACACACACACACACACTTATTTTGCTAACTTCATAACAGTTACCTATAGTATCTAAAATAATGCATATTTAATACCTTTTTTTCAGTCAGCATTTTATTATGAAGTGTTTGTAGCTAACTATCATGGTAGCTAGCTATATAGTTACTAGCGTAACTAAATGTACTGCTAATCAGCTAGCTATATTTAATTCCAAATTTATGGCGCTTTTAGCTATCTATTAATGATTATCTATGATTGATTCATTTGTCAGACACTTTCATGGAAACAATGTCATATTTAAATAGCATGATGACAGTACCATACTGGAATGCTAAGTACTTTCCCCAAGCATAAAAATACACAAACTAAAAATAATTTTCACTTCATTTCAATCTGACACGAGTGACGAATATGTGATCTCAATGTAAGCAATGTAGTTAACCATGTGGGTGAATTTATTCTGTGAAACAGTATCTATGTGGTCAGGGGAGACATCTTTTATTAAAGACCCTGTGGGATGCTGGCTAGCGTTAGCTTATAGCTACCAAAGGATAACTAGCCTGTGGCTTTGTGCAGATTTGGGCAAGAAAGGACTTAGTAGTGTGTTCAGAAAACCTGAAAAGATTGTGTGTTTTGGTATCGTGTGTACATACAGACAAAAAAGTCAAAAGATATAAGCGGAGTGATGATTATGATGATGATGAGGCACGTGTTTAAATGCTAGAAGTGATTTTACCTCAGGTGATGAGACAGGGTAAACTCATTTCCCATTGTAAACATATAATTCTTTCAAATTTGGCAGTAACGTTGTTTTTCTGAACTTGTCAATTAATATGTATATGTAAATTTCTCAGGCGCTTTTTATAGGATATAGGGGTGTGACGCAATGCCATTCTCTGTATCTGTATAGTGCTCAAAATATTTGTATGTTTACAACTGGAAGCGGGCGTGGTCTGCACTGGAAGTGTTTTTTATTTTATTTTATTTTCATGTTAACCCTACCTCTATACCACCTGGAAACACTGGGAACACCTGGAAACACCTGGAAACCATCTTGTTTATGGTTAATATTTTTATCAGACTCTTTTTTTTGGGTTTCCAGAAAGTTCCATATATTAGGATCTGATATGAAGCTGGGATGCACTTACTATACACTGCTGCTGAGAGTCAAAATGGCGGCCTCTTAACAGGGAGGAAGTAAAAATCTCCCACTCGCAGATGTATCAGTCCCGATGCGCACCTGAAGTCGCAACCGGATGCCGTTTGATGCCAAGAATTTATTTGTGATGTCGCAGTCCACAGTAGTGTTTAATGGTTCATATGAAAGTAAACGCTCTATCTACTTTTCATAAGTATTTCTTTTTTTTTTTTACCAAGCCTACTAGGTTTAAATGTTATCATTTAATTGTGGCAGGTGTATACAGTGTTTTACTATCAAGAAAAGCTTTCGTCGTGCTGTCCGTTTTATCTCTGTACAGTGTTATTGTGGAGAGGTGTGAATTCTTTGCCCACCTTTCCCCTCTCCCTGCTCACCAGCAGCTAAATACAGAGTCACGATACTCTACGTACAGAAACCCAACAGTGTCCTGACTAATCTTACAACAGGTGATAAAATAATTAATTTGTTTACACTTATTGAAAATGTCCGATTTCCATTCCTCCAACTGCACCTACTGTTCCGGGGGCGGCGAGGGGCGTGGCCGAGCGCCACCTGCGGACGGAAAGGAGGCAGGTTGAACCGGCAGGTAACGCGTAATGATTCTCACCGTGTCTTATTACCGTCAGCCTACTTATATGTGTTTCTTTGTGCTTTCAGCGACCGCCATGAGAGAGAGAGAGAAAGAAAGAGAGAGAGGGAGAGGTGGAGAGGCGTAGCTGTCGGAGCTTGCAACACACACACACACACACACACACACACACACACACTCCCACCCACCCATGCACAAAGTATGATCTAGACCTTGAACAAGGCAGAAAGCCGCAAGCTAGTGACACACTCATACATATTCTACGTATTCTTATCTGTATCTATTTCTCTATTTGTATTTCTTTAGAAGGCGTTATCTGTTCAATTCACATTCGGTTACATCCCTAGTACGATATAAACATCTTTCAGCACTGGATTTTCACTTATACTATGTTTCTTCTTTTGTATTGATAATACAGCTTGATAATTGTATAAACTGTTATTAGTTTAGCCAGAGAAGAATATCTAGGCTTTACTGTATTTATAGGGACCTGAGTAAGCTCTATTGCAGTATTTCATGCAATTAGAAAAGTTTATTGTGTCTACCAAAGCAGGATGCTAGATAGCTAGATATATTATGAGATCTCTTAATGGACACCACAAGTCTGCGCACCACGTGTTTATCATTTCTTCTCGTTTTACTGCCATACTCTAGGTTAGTAAGTTAAGTGTATAATCAGTGCACTTAACATGAATGTAGGATGAAATCGCTCTCACTCGTTAATTATTCATACATTTCCCAAGCTCATCCCAGAAAAGAAAAAAGATCGCATCGGGCACACTGGGAAAGTTAAAATGGCTGATGTTCTAATACGCACTAAAACACTGATTGGCGTTTGGGACGCAGCCTTGAAATGTAAAGTGCGCGTGTTAAAGCGTGAGGGTTAAGTGTGATTTGTTGTTATCAGATGTACGACTGTGTCTGATGTCACTGCAGTGAATATCGGTTTTACGGCGTGAGCAATAACATGGCCGCTGTGAGAGGTGTGTCAGTGTAATGTTCGGTACTGGCTTTAATGTGTAGCTCGACTTGGCTTGCTGGTCAAAATGGAGAGTAGGGTAGATGTGTGAGAGCGTGAGAGAGAGAGAGAGAGAGAGAGAGAGAGAGAGAGAGAACCATGTGCTGCTGATGCTGCCAGTAATCAAGACTCAACCCTGTATAAAAATACACTAATAAATATATCATTTTCATTCTCGTCTTTCTCACACCGTTCATTCCATCTCTCTCTCTCTCGCTCTCTCTCTCTCTCTCTCTCTGTCCCTGTCTCGAATCTGCTTTTATGGCACCCTTGGCTCCTAGGAGGCCTGAGGCTGCGGCATACCTTAGCTTCTGTGTGTTAGAATCTACCAGATTGTGCTTCATATAAATGAATAACTGTCTGGCTCTCTGCTGCCACCACGTGGCCATCTTTGCCCTCACACACCTCCCAGACTTCCAGTTCGATCCTCAGTTTGGGCTACTGTGTGTGTGTCCTTGTCCGGTTTCCTTCCACCTCCTGATAAATATCCCAGAGGATGGACTGGCTATGCTAAATTGCCCCTAGATGTGAATGTGTGTGTTCCTGACTTTCCCCCAGTATTCTTAGGATTCTCTAGATTCCGTATCCACTATGACCTTGACCAGAAAATTTACTGAGAGATGAATGAAAGAATCACGTATATTTCAGCCCCATCCCTTTCATGTGTTAGTGTTTAACGGGTCTGGTTTCATTTGCAGCATGATAATATAATCCAGAAAGGTAAACTACAAAAACATCGGAATCATTCATTTACTATTTGACCCCGCCTCCCATCCATTGCTGTGCACATAAAGCCCCGGCTCCCAGACTCAAGCGTTCATCAGACAGCAACGTTAGTAACTAGCTAATATTCCTAGCATCTTATTTTACTCCGGATAAATGTGAAAACTTCCAGAGCATGAGTGCACTCTCAGGAAAAAAGCGTACCGAACAGTACCTTCCCTCAGACACCTTCCTTCTCAGGGAGTGCCTCTAATTCGTGGTGGGTGGGGATAGTACTGTCGAATGAGCAGGCGTTCTTGTAGTTTGCGTATTTTGCGTAGTTTGCGTATTTATAACATTTTCTTTTTATCGAAAACCGAATCTCAAACAACAAGTATTTCTCCAAATCATTGAGCTTGACATCAAGAAAGGCTAAGGTAGATGGTCTGGGAACTGATGGGAACCATCCATCCATCTATTTTCCATATCGCTTATCCTACACAGGGTCGTGGGGAGCCTGGAACCCATCCAAGGGGACTCGGGGCACAAGGCGGGAGACACCCTGGATGGGGTGCCAGCCCATCGCAGGGCACAACTGTTCGCGCACACATTCACACGCTATGGACAATTTGGAAATGCCATTCAGCCTACAACGCATGTCTTTGGACTGGCAGAGGAAACCAGAGTACCCAGAGGAAACCACAGGGAGAACATGCAAATGTTTACCACGGAGAGCTCCAATACTCTTGAAAAGTGGTGATGCTGAAGTCCAGCATGCAGGTCACCAAACCTCTGATCTGCATGGACGTGAGATTCAACTCCCAACAGATTTAGCTCAAAGGTATTAGAAGTAGAAGAAAAGTCAAAGACTCTCGCTATGAGAATCTGCAGTTAAGGTTTTAAGGTGCCGTAGTACTGGTCGTTTAAATGTCGGCCTTTCATTATGCGGCACGTCAACCATGGGTCAGAATGGTCCAAGATATGACTGACTTTTTTTTGGTGGCTCGTCCATAGGGGCAGGTTGGACCCATCTTCAGGGCGTCAGGGTACTGATCATCAGGCTCTTTTAGAAGAAGAAGAAGCCTTTATTTGTCACATATACACTACAGTACAGTGAAATTCTTTTTTTCCGCATATCCCAGAATCTTATGAGGCTGGGGTCAGACATCATATGGTGCCCCTTTATGATGGGGAGAGGGTTAAGGGTCTTACTCAAGAGCCCAACAGTGGCAGCTTGGCTGTGCTGGGACTCGACCTTCTGAAATCCTTACCCGTTGAGCCATCACTGCCTTTACAGAGGTTTTATGATTACAGATGTTTTTAGCTTCAAATTGACAGCATCCTAGTAAAGGTATTCATTAAAGAACCGGTGAGACCTGGGCATAAACTCTTTTTGGTGTCAACGTGGGACCAAAGCCACAGACAACACGCTTTCTGTTGGAAACACACGTTTAGTTTCATATCCTTGTGAGGATTTTCCATTGACATAAAATAGCTAATCAATGTCCGCTTGGAGACCGATCAGATGTCCATTTTGTCCGCACCACGATACAAATGGCCCACAACCAATCCCCCCCCCCCCCCCCCCCCACAGTCTATGTACTGTCCACTAGATGGCAGCACAGCTATATGTAATAAACACATTCTCTGTTTCTTTTTGCATCCATCATGCCATGTCTCACTCTATATTTGTCTCCCTGTCACATGCATCAACTTGCTGTCTTCTCACAGATGTGTGTATGCAAGGTTACTGCCACTGGTTTTACTGATGTGAGTGTGTGTGTGTGTGTGTGTGTGTGTGTGTGTTTCACTGGTGTGTGTGTGACTTCCAATCGATTTCCAATCTGCACCATCAGGGGTCACCATTCGCAGTGACAGTGCTGATCATCAGCAGTGATGTGCTATGATCTTCTCACACATAATCTTTAGAACGGATTTAAAAGCCGTGTGTAATTGTTTTCTGTAAGGAGTCTCCAGTTTCAGTGCTTCGTAAAAACGCTGTCATTTGAAGTCCTCAGACTGTTCCGGACCGCTCGCTCTGTTGTCCATCCGTCAGTATAGACGCAAGACGTAACACACGGTTACACACCAGCTACCTGAAGCTTAGTCACTGGCGTACTTACAATGTGTCCGTGTTTCCTTGTTGCCTAGCAACGGTACTCTCGATACGTATTCGATTGACGACCGTGTTGTGTTTTCGGCTGCGAGGCTGCTGTTTCCATCCATCTGCGCTCGCCTCCAGTGACAGCTCTGCAATGCGGACGCAACATCGAGTCGAGCGTTACGTTATGCGTGTCCCAAAATGGAGGCGTCCCTCGATGTTTTGGTTTTTTTTGGATTGGTTTTCATTTCAGGAACATGAAGTTGTGTTGTGTCATATATTGAAATGGGGTGGCCATCCTGTAGCTCCGGTCTGGTATAAACACACAACAGGCCATTTTTATCCTACTGAGTTAAATTCTCAGTCATATATACAGAAGTGTGTGTGTGTGTGTGTGTGTTCGCGCAATAATCAGTGTGTTCTGATGAGTGTATGTGGGTCACACTGACTGGCCTCTTTAATAAAGAAAGAACAGAAATTATCTTGCAGCACTTTGTGATACTCACACACACACACACACACACACACAGTTACAGAAACACACACATAGAGGGCGCTTTCAACTCACCATACACAATACACTTAAAGGATCATGAAACCTCCATCTTTCAGCTCAAGTCTACCTCTCAATGTTTTTGAAAAATGCAGCTTAAATGGGCGTGGATGGCTGTGCGAAGAAGGGAGGGGGAGTGGGCGTGGCAGGGAAAGGCAGGAGAGGAAGATGGGGGCGAGCCTTCGGAACATTCAAAAAAAAAAAAAAAAGAAAAGATGGATAGTGACAAAGTTTGCAAACGAGGCAGAGGACTTCTCTCCTCCTGAATCCCCAGGGTTAAATGGAGACACAATAGATAGCAGTGCAGGTCCTATGCCCTGTGAATCATTAGCTCCTGGCGTGACTATGGAGGAAAACATAACAAAACCGGAGGCAGTGCGGTTGAGAGAAGTGTCGAAATGCTAGTTAACTAATAGGCTCGAGCTTTTCACGAATAAAAAGGGGAAGGCTCTTCCCTTCAACTCTGACTCTCGTCGTATAGTTTTGCACGCAATGGTCTGTAGAGCTTTAAGCGGTTTAATTAGCTCAAAAAGCAAGTAAAACTGTCATGGTTAAAATTAGACACATACCTCATTTGAAGAGATAGAAAAGTCCTCGGGACTGAGTACCGCATCATTGTGTAGACACAAACTGCTTTCCTGAGCAAGTTCGAAGTCCACCTTTCTCCAATTCTCATAGCTCTCCCGAGAAAACACACTCGAACTCTTACACCACTGAACAAACACCTCCGACCCATTTGAACGTCTCTCATCTACTACATCTGTAGGAAAGCACCGCGTGCTGTCATGAATAATTAAGAGACAGCATCTTCTCATAGGATAAGAACACGCAGGCTCATGAATAATTATGAGACACTGACACGTCATCGAAGTACTATAGTACATTGCCAGGTCACTGCCTGTGACGTGTGACAAGACGAGATTTTAAACCCGGAAGACGAAAATAGCGGAAAAAAGCTCAAAATTAACCGGCTTTCTCCTACAATTAAAATGAACAGATGCTAAGATTGTCTTTTATGATGTGCGATACGGACGCTCTCTGTTAAAATCTCGGAAAATGTAGTTTAGTGTTTCATGACGCTTTAAAGGAACGGGACTAACTCACACACACGGACTGTTAAGCAAGTTAAGCGATAAGTTAGAGATCATCATTATCAGCACAGTGTGATCTGAGGACGTGTCCCAATTCGTACATCCACTATATAGGCCACATAAACACCCATCATTTCAGTCTGGGAGTGTCCCAAACCACAGTGTCCCCTGTAAATGCCACGGTGCGTTACGTGTATTGGATAGTCACTGGGTTTGGGTATTTAAAATGCCTAAAGGATATTTTCAGACGTGACTGTGAAAGGGCTGTGTATCTCTAAGTAGTTAACGAGATTTGGATATTTGTAGCTGGAAGACGGAATGAAACTCCATTTAGTCCACGTTTGAACGTGAAACGTGAACACGACATAACATGAGTTATTAAGCGACATCAGGCGATGTGTGTGTGTGTGTGTGGGGGGGTTTGGTTGTGTTTATATCTTATTGGGGTCCCCACTAGGTGAGCTGGGTTGTTTTTATTTATTTATTTAATCTAAAAACTAAAATGGTCAAAAGGTGTTTTTTTTTGTTACTATGGTAAAAATTTAGGGTAAGATTTAGGTGTAGAGTAGGATTAATTTAAAATAATGTCAATAGAAGGTCCTCATAGTGATAGTAAGACAAGAATGTGTGTGTTTCACATGACTATTACCTAGCTGAAGATGCTGGATGTTCAGTTTCTCCTCTGAGCTTTGCACACACACAACTCTCTCTCTCTCACACACACACACAAACACACACACACACACACACACACCTCTCTTTCTCTCTCTCACACACACACATACATCGCTCTCTCTCTCACACACACACACCTCTCTCTCTCTCACACACACACATCTCTATATCGCTCGCTCTCTCTCTCTCTCTCTCTCTCTCACACACACACACACCCCCTCCCTGCCTGTCTCACTCTTCTCCTGTCTCTCACTCCTTCCTCCGGTTCTCCAGGTTTAGTTGGCTGACTGTGTGAGCCTGTTACCAACTTGCATGCGGGAAGGAGAGAGCCGCACGCGCACTCGGTCCCCGGGCTCGCGCTTTAAACCTGTGCGGAAGAAAGAAAGCGCGCCGGGATTTATGAGTTATTGTCTCTCGGTTAAACGGCTCGCTGTACGGCACTAATCAACACGTGAGTGCGCGCGTGGGCTCCTCTGTCATGGTGCGGAGCGCTCCCCCGGAGCTCCATGCAGCACTCACCGTGCGCATGCACATGCACGCGTGAGCGGAGCCGCTTCCGTGTGCACCGTCGCCTCGTTGACACATGGCCGCGGCTATCGCGAGCTCTCTCATCCGGCAGAAACGGCAGGCGCGCGAGTCCGGCAACGACCGCGGGACCGCCTCGGCGCGGCGCTCGAGCCCCGGTAAGGAGGCGCGCGTGCTGTGCGGCAGGCGCCTGTACGGGCTCTTCAGCAAAGTGCGCTTCTGTAGCGGCGGGAAGAAGCGGCCCGCGCCACGGAAACCAGGTCAGTCCACGCACGGGGAAGGGGGAGGAGGGGCACGCGCTCCACATAAACACACTCTTTCGTGTATGTGCGTGTGTGTGTGTGTGTGTGTGTGTGTGACAGTTCAAGTCAGTTTGTGCACAAGTTTTTAACAGCACTTTTGTGTGTGTGTGTGTGTGTGTGTGTGTGTGTTTGCCAATAGACACACACTGTACAGCTCTGCTCATAGTTTTACACCCAGGACAAAAATTATACACTCCCTCTTCCAGTGCACCTTTTACACACCAGCTTCAGTAACCACTTTATCCTGCTTAAGGTCAGAGTGTATTCCAGAACACACACACATCTCAGGGAACTGTTGCACCGCCAATCCATCGACTGACGTTTTTAGTAGGAGGGAGGAAACCGGAGAACCTGAAAGAAACTAGTATGAACACAGGTAGAGCATGTCACATTCCACGCATACAGTAACCCCAGATCAGGATCGAACCCTGACGCAGTGAGACAGCAACGCTATGTACCCACCGCACCTCCACCACCAACAAATATTAACGTGTTTAAACAAACAAACTCATAGATTTGAATTCTAACCGGAATCCTGCTACAATTCCACGATTAAACTCCGGAAGGCGGAATGATGCGCAGTTGCATTCCGGAGTGTTAACGAGAAGTCATTCTGTCTGTTTGACCTCTTGGTCTGATTTCAAGAACAAATGGAGTTTGTTTTATTTTCTGTTCATTTCCACCATTTGCAGCGGGACATGTGGGAAGAGGTAGTGCTGGGAATATAATGTAA
>JANDJT010000071.1:22887521-22897727 GCA_024331685.1 Stegophilus panzeri
GGGGAGGAAACCGGAGTACCCGGAGGAAACCCCCGCAGCACGGGGAGAACATGCAAACTCCACACACACAGGGCCATCGAACCCCCGACCCTGGAGGTGTGAGGCGAACGTGCTAACCACTAAGCCACCGTATGTAGCACATAATGGGAACCTGAAAAACATGTTCCCAGCTCTGTATTCACTTAATATGACACGGGTTATTGTTGGAACTGGTCAAAGGGGTTTTTAGTTCCCCAGCCATACGGCACTCAATATAATACGCCTAGACTTGAGGGAATTAAACAAATGGTTGGAGTCATGAAATCACAACAGGTCATAGCTTTCTTAGGTGAAAACGTGCCTAGTATGTTTCTGAATCGAACTCTCATGACATCATGATTTACGTATCTAATTTAATCCAGTTTGTTTTTGCCTCTGAATATGCTAATTTATTTTTTCTGCATTAATTTTAATTAAGTTGTGAAATTTTGAACACCTTTTTATTTTTATTTTTTAAATTTTATTCATGCAGTGATATCTGGGGAACATAGGGCCCTGGGAACTTAAGAATGACCCCTACTGTATATTAGCTAGCCTTTAATTAGCCAATCGAAAATGTATCGGTAGGTTAGCAGCCAGATATGTCTTTTAAAACTCTTTAATGTGTAAATTTATTCTCTATGAGTTGCTGTGTGAGGTTTTAAGTTCACTCTCTACATAACTGCTGCTGTTAGCAAAGTGTAGTGAAGACAGACGGCAGAAACTAGCCAGTAATGTTTGATAGAAATTGATGTTTTCTGATTGAGGAAAATTCCCAGTTCGTAATTCCCAGTATAAACAAATAATGAATGTTATACGAATGGAGAATACACAGTTAATGGTACTTCAAATAATTATACTTACAATATAGAGACGAGAAATGTTCAATATAGCACCACTTACAGCACAGAAAGTACTGAACATGGACCATCCTGAGGCATCTCAACCTACAAGTGTGTTAGCTTCGACTACTCTAAGGCTAGCAAGAGCAAAACACCAGCTAGCAATAGTGAAATTCCGACTTCTGAAGAAAGCTATGCTAGCTCAGTTAATGCTAGTGCAACAGAGTAGCCATAAAAGAAACCTTTTCTCCCTTTTTTTTTTTTTGTGGGGGGTGAGAAATGGATGATTTCACATTCAAAAAACCATCCCATCAATCAGAAAGTGTTTTCCATTTAGCCTCATTTAAGAAATTGAGGTGTTATTCTAGCTTTAGCCTCATTCAGAAATAATAATAAAAAACAACATTGTGAAACATATACATAGTTGGGACTTTAGGACTTTGGGTTAGGGTAACCCTATCCCTGACCCTAACCCTGGTCTCTTCAAGCCATTCTCTACGGGTCTCTCATGAAAGACAGATGCAATGTGAGCAATGAAATCACAGTGCTGGTGCTACACTTAACTCTATGCACAGTAAGTTTTCTTGAAGGTCTAACCTGTGTAGATACTGTAGTCCTGACTGACTGAAATAGTTATCTCTAATGACATCAGATTCACATCTTTCCACTGAACAGGACGGAGAAGTATCGTAACATAATCGCAATAGCCGAAAATTGCATCGTTTATACACAGATTAGCTAGCTAACATTAACTTGTACTGGATGTAACATTACAAGGTACCAGGTTATGCGAATGTTCTTCATGGTTCTCTAAAAGCACGCGATAAACGGATCTGGTGTCCCGCCTCTTCTTACCAAATACTTTTTTTTTTTTTTTTTTTTGCTTATTTAAAATTTGTAAATATTAAAACGCTAACGCGGCTAAGAAAACTAGCCGGACTTGAAACACTTTCCAACGTTTACCCACAATTTTAAACACTTTTATTAGATCAGTGTATACCGTGTAGTGTTTTCTTCTTGAACTGATTTTTCTGTCAGCTGTTACATCCATTGACTTAATTATAAGATATGTTCAGTGAGTATGTTAGCATCTGATCCCAATCTGTGATTAGTAGCAAAGCAACAGGAGAGGAGAGGAAAGAAAGTTAGAGAGAGACAGACAGAGAAAGAGAGTTGGACAGGGAAGGGAATTAGAGAGAGAGAGAGAGAGAGAGAGAGAGAGAGAGAGTCTGTATTCGAGAGCAACACATCTGTTATAAAAAACACCTGACAGAAGCTGTTAACATCACAGCACTCTGTCTCTGTGTGTGTGTGTGTGTGTGTGTGTGCGTGCGGGAAGAGGAACAGCATGACTGTTGGTGATGAAATAGAGGCCTGCAATCACACTCAGCCATTACTCTAACACACACATATTGCTGACTTAGGTCTGATCTGCTTACAGTAAATCCCAGCTAGGACCTGGGTAAAGAGTGTGTGTTTGTGATATCTTTAGATGTATATTGGTCTGTGTATATTTATTTTTACTGCCTTCTGTGGTGTGGCGTCTGTGATGCGCAGTGATGGATATATCCCTGATTTGCGCCCTGTATTCCTGGGATAGTCTCCAGATCCACCATGACCCTGACCAGGATAAAGTGGTTACTGAAGCTGAATGAATGAATCTGTGTATGTGTGTTTCATGTATAACCCCACCTCTCGTAGCAGCATGACAGATATGAAGCTTGTGGGACAAAAATATAAATAAATGCAGAAGTTCATTAGAAAATATTGTGAAACTAACTAGCTGCCGTGTAGAAATCTATTATTACATAACAGCGTCTGAGAGATATAGGATGTATAGGAATAGGAAAACATTTACCATGTCCACCTGAGTACATTAATACTCGACTGAAAATGAATGCCTAATACTGATGTCTATTGTTAGTTAACAGTCTCTGAGATATAGCAGTAGTATCACAATGTCAGAGCCATATCTCCCAGGGTTGAGCCTGGCCAGTACCTGGATGGGAAACCATCCATCCATTCATCCATCCATCTTCTATACCGCTTTATCCTTTTCAGGGTCACGGGGAAACCTGGAGCCTATCCCAGGAAGCATCGGGCACAAGGCGGGGTACACCCTGGACAGAGTGCCAATCCATCGCAGGGCACACAATCACACACACATTCACACACCCATTCATACACTACGGACACTTTGGACATGCCAGTCAGCCTACCATGCATGTCTTTGGACTAGGGGAGGAAACCGGAGTACCCGGAGGAAACTCCCGCAGCACGGGGAGAACATGCAAACTCCGCACACACAGGGCCACGGTGGGATGGATGGGAAACCTCCTGGGGAAAACTAAGGTTGCTGCTGGAAGTAGTATTAGTGAGGCCAGCAGGGGGCGCTCACCCTGTGGTCTGTGTGGGTTCTAATGCCCCAGTATATTGACAGGGATGCTATACTGTAAAAACAGCACCGTCCTGACACTTTAAAAACCCCATTAGCCCATATCAATCACGACCCCTAATAATCTCCATCTCTGAATTGGTTACATCACTCTCTCTCCTCCCCACTAATAACTGGTGTGTGGTGGGCGTTCTGGTGCAATATGGCTGCCGTCGCATCATCCAGGTGGATGCTACACACTAGTGGTGGTTAAGGACATTTCCCCTCCATAGCCTACAACGTAAAGCGTGTTGAGTGTCTAGAAAAGTGCTGTATAAATCTAAGGAATTATTAGTAGTATTAGTATCATAGCGCAATATAATAAAGCGATTGGCTGTGGATTTTAGTGGGCGTTGAGTTGCCAGTGAAGAAGCGCTGCCACTCAGCCTTGTTTTTGGGACAAAAATAATTGCTGTACACACTACAACTGGCAACATGGCGATGTCATGCTGCCTTAAGTGTTATATAAGAGTTCCTGACCTAGAAGTAATTTTAGTTATGAGTGGGCCTGGGAAGTCATTTCACCTCCCACTTGTTACCTCATCAAGGTGGGCACGGTTTGTTTCAGCGATCAACTGGAACAAATGCTTAGTTAAAAAACAAAATAATAATAAAAAATAAATGCAACTTTTTAAAGCTCTTGAAACACTCCAATTTTCCAAATTGTGATAATGAATTGAGGGTGTTTTGGGGGGATGGGGGTGGGGGGTATATACGGCGGCTTAGTGGTTAGCACTATTAATTTTTTTCCGGATATACTGTACCTCGCTCTCTGAGGTACAATCAAATCAATCAAAAAACCCTTTGCAAAATGGCGGACGCGTCGACGTATATAACAGCAGCGACTTCCGCGTTGCAGGGCAATGTGGGATTTGCAGTCTCGTGCAGCACGGGGTTTTCCGTAGGAGGAGCCTGACGGTACGGCGCTGACATTTCCGTTCACACTGAACTAAACAGAACAGCCAGTACTACTCAGGAAACGCGTGACACGGAACCGAAAGCCCGCGAGCCCGTGAATGGAGCGTGTTAACCGGTAAGACGCGCTGCACTGACTCCGGCACGCGCTAGGGTTTGCGCGTGTGCGTATATTTAAGTAGCTCTTTATTATTTATTTTATTATTATTATTACGCCGCGTGCTGTTTGTTATACATAATGATGCGTATTTTTTTTAAAAGCAAAAGCGCTTAATTAATGCAAACGATAAATATGAATTAATTTATTAACGCTAATTATAATGAACACCTCTGTAGGAGAGAGAGAGAGAGAGAGAGAGAGAGATTGGAGAAACACACAGCTACTTTCTTAAGAGAGAGTGCACAATGTGTCGTTTCCGATGTCGGGTGTGCGCGCGTGCGTGCGTGCGTGCGCGCTCGCACACATATAACAGTACAATTTGCAATGTTACCTAATATTTAACTAAAGCACGTGTTTGTTATTCGACAAAAGAAAAAGGTATACTCGTAAATATGGTGAAGTTTTCTGTAAGGAGATCTTTAAAAAAAAAAAAAAAAAAAGCGTTTATTTAAAATAAAATCTGTGTAAGGAGTCTCCAGAACCAGCGTCGGTAATTCCTCAGGACAGAGAAGTTGACTAGCTGTGTTTAAAAAAAAATAAAAATAAATAAATTTAATCATCTTCTGAAGAAAAACAGAGGCTGGAGAAGGGGAACGGCTGTTTCAAATTTCTGAGGACTTTCCATGACATTAAATGTAACCGTAAATGGATAAAAAAAAAAAAAAAAGTATGACGTGTCATTTGTAAACGAATTAGAAATTGTAACAGCTGTGGTATAAGAGGAATAGCACACTGAGATGTGGGTCGCGTCACACAATCCCGTCATTGATTATTTTCCCCCATATTAACATGGAACACAATAAATAAATAAATCTATATTTTTTTAAAGTAATACGGCTGCTATAGCAAATGGAAATCGATGCATATATCCGGTAGCCTATTTATCTCGTATTTAGTGTTTACCGTGACTGAAGATAATGTACGAAATTGTGCAATACATCGCATGCTTCCATACCCGGACCATTTAAACAGCACTTGGCAGATAAATAAAAAATAATTCAAGCAAATTTGTTTAACGCTTGATTTTGTCATCTTTTTTTCCTCATCCAAATATAAACGGAGTGCCCACTTAATTTTCAGCGTGTAGCCGGAAGGAAGAAATTAGAGGCACAGAAAAAAAGCCATGCTTCCACTTGAACCTGTTTGAATGTAAAGCTACCACCACCACGTTTAAAATAAATAAATAAAAATGCATAAACAACCCTGTCAATTTATTGTAATTACTAAAAGAATCTTGAATGGATTCTCTATTCCTTAAATACCGGGTGTAATGAGTGTCGTATACGTTTAGAGTTGTGGTGTGTGTGTGTGTGTGTGTGTGTGTGTGTGTGTGTGTCTGTTTAGTACACACTGTGTAATTGCCTTTCAGATTGAGCAGCTTATTGATCAGGTACAGAATTTGATTAATCAGTGTGTGTGTGTGTCTGTGTGTGTGTCTGTGTGTGTGTCTGTGTGTGTGTCTGTGTGTGTGTCTGTGTGTGTGTGTGTGTGTGCCACAAACAAGTGGCCTCCTAAGTGCTTCAGTCTGACTTGAATCAATTAAGTGTCTTGTAGCTTTTGCATAATTGGCATTCCAGATTTCCCATAATGCTTTTCAGTGAAATTATAGCACACCATTATGGAGGATTGTGTGTGTGTGTCCCCTTCACTTCTTCCTTTCATCTTCGCTCGCTCCCTCCATCCTCACTTCCTCATCATTATTCCCTTCGCCTTTACTCCTTTTATCATTTCCTTACTTTCTCATTCCCTCCATCATCACTTTCCCCATCACTTCCTCATTTGCTACATCCTTTACTTACTGACCATCTCTGCGTGCATGTGTGTGTGTGTGTGTGTGTGTGTGTTTGGGGGGGGGGAATGATGGATGCTGCCATGGTGACACAGGGGACCCATTGCTCTCATCCTCTCGGTGGATCTTCCATTACTGTCTGGCACACACACACACACACACACACACACACACACACACACACACACACACAGAAAGAGAGAGAGAGAGAGTGATCCCTGTCTTTCTTATTAAATCATCCATACCTCAATGAACCCTGTTCCTCTAATGTTATCTATCTCCATCTCTCTCTCTCTCTCTCCAGGATGTTTGTCTCAGCTCTCCTCTGCTTGATGTGGGTGGTTCATGCCGCCCTGTTAGGAGCCCTGCCCACTAGCCAATCAGGTAAGAGCTTTGATAAGTAAATGTGATAATTTGATAAATGTGGCTCCTTCCTCTCTCCATCTTTAAGTCTAGAAAATGTTTCAGTAAGGTTTCAAATAGACTCTCTATTCACTACAAATGCTAATTAAAGCCATCATTATTCCATTCTGGGCATGTTCCAAACCGCACCTTCTAATCACCACAAAGGCTAAATAAATACCACCACATTTACACTCTGGATGTGTCCCAAACCACATAGTGTAATCACTACAAAGGCTAAATAAATACCATCATTACTCCATTCTGGATGTGTCCCAAACTACACATTCTTATTCAGCACAAAGGTTAAATAAATGCTAGGGGTGTAACGATACACTACAGTTATGATTCGAATCGATTCACGGTACTGGCTTCACGATTCATGATTCAGTTCTCAGAATATTTTTAACAAAATTTGAATGAATAAAAATTTGGACTGAAAAGACTCTTTTAAATTTTTATTTTATTTTATTATTTCTGAGCTAATGTGCATCTTTGGTCTATGAAAAACTAAATAAGTTAAAAAATTGCTACAAACAGAGTTTTAATATTGTAAACAAAACGTACTACGGTATCTTAAAAATAAATAAATTCTCCAAGAAATTTGGCTGTATAAACAAAGTCCCATGGGACAGTGATGGATTGAAACATATTGAGCTCTGTAGCAGCACCTAAGGCATCATTTTAACTGAAAATAGAGCTCCAAAGTCGGCTAAAATGCCCAGCTTCTAGGGCCTCTTTATTGGGCACGGTAGATCACAGAGGCACCGGGGTGGTGTCGTTTCAAAGCTACCGAAGAGCTCTTTTGAACTGTTATAGTGTGGTTGTGTAACCGTATAACTAATAATCCTTGTTGGTCATTGCGATCTGGTGCTATCAGCCAGTGTGCTCTCTAAATATTTAATGGGTTGTGCAGATTGGGACCAGTGCGATTGTATTAGATGCATAATTAATAGAACGCTGATATACACAATGTGAGTCGCACATTCCCATGATGCACATCGTGAAATTGTCTTGCGTTGTGATGCGTCGTGTAACAATGCATCATTACTCCGCTAATAAATACCATCATTTATTTCATTCTGTAAGTGTCCCCAAACCACATTTCCCATTCAATAGAAAGGCTGAATAACTGCCATCATTATTCCACTGTGGATGTGTCCCAAACCACACTTCATATTCACTACAAAGGCTAAACATATATCATCACTTTTCCAACATGGACATGTTACAAACTCTTATTCAGTACTAATTTTAATAAATAGTCGTATCATTCCACGTTAATGGACCAGTCGATTGTTATTCACGAGTTCAAAGGTCAAAATCTTCTCACAGCACTGAGTTTAGGAGTTTTATATGATTCGATATGAAACGCATGGAGATATAGTTAGCAGTCGATGCCAAGTGTAATTGCGGTTTTATTTTTAGGTTTGTAGTAATTTACCAACACATGTTGATATTCTGAACACTTTTGTCTTGTTTTGCTTTTCACTGTGGGTTTGTACTGTTTGTATAATAGGTTATTAAGATCTTGGGTAAAGTTGCTAAAACGTTATGTAAGCAGATTTTTTTTGTCTGGGGTATTAGATTTTCAGCGGAAAAGTAGGTTTAATAAATCCTGCTCCTTATCTGCAGGATAAAAGCGTGCTTTTTTTTTTTTTTTTTTTTTTTTGTGTTTGTTTAATCTTAATGCACTTCAGTGTGCCATGATGCTGTAACTATAGTGTGTGATGAATCCCACCACCTGCTGCACTACACACATGATGTGATCTGGATGATTTGTGGAATGTTGTGTACTAGCTGACACGTGATCTTTTCAGTACCAGGAACACGCATCGGAAGTGGAATAAACAGCCACGTGCAACATACCGTGGTGTGCAATACACTTCGTGCAAAGCCAGAGAGAAATCAAGTGGATGTGTGTGTTTGCAGATGGGGCAGACTAAAATGAGGTGGCCTAAAGTGACTTGCGTGACGTATGGGACTTCAAGATCCCGATGGCCTGTGGCTAGAACCTCCTTCTGAGCCTTTCTGTTTTAGCCATGTGGCTGCAGAAGCATTTGCCTGACCTCAGCAGCCTGAACAGACCGTGCCTGGGGTAGGAAGCGTCCTTGATAATTTTCTGAGCTCAGAAAAGCAATTTGAAAGCAAGGCAACAGTTTTACCGCCTCAGACAATTCTGGAAGTTCGAGGTATCTACTCCAATTCAAAGGATGTTCTAGACTTTTGAATGGCAACTGCTCCATCCAAGACCACAACACCCTGCAGAGGGTGGTACGTTAAGCAGAACTTCAACCAAATTTTCTCGGGTCAGCCTGATATAAGTGACCTGCTGGGAAGGAAGGATTGTTCTTGTGGTTGGTTCTAGTTAACGTACCATACTCTGTAGGGGGTTGTGGTCTTCTTGGATGGAGCAGTTGCTGTACCAGCAATGGTAGAAACCCATGGAACTTAAAGATCAGACTGCTATGAGGTGGGTTTAACACTATGCCTCTGCCCAAGGCTGTGTAAAAACCCCGTGTAAATTTTTCCTCAAATGTAAGAATTTGCTTCATGTCCCTTCTTGTCCTATGGCCAAGAATAGGACACTGAGGGTTCTTGAAGTTTAATAAAATTAGGCGTAACAGCGGTCCAATAGATGCGATAAGATCGGTGGACCTCATCTTTCTAAAGTGCTTTTGATATTTGTAATGGCCATTCTTTCAAAAGAACAATCTGCTAACGCTGCCGAACAAACGGATAAAGACTACTGGCATAAACATGGATGTACAGGACAAGCCAAAGTGTTTCTTAAACTATGAGTAGACGATTGGGTTCTGACAGTCGGGTAGTATTATCAGTGGTAGAGGAGAACAAAGCAGAGCAGATAAGGAAGAGCGACTACAGCTATCTGATTGGATATTTGACCCCTAACAGGTACAGCAGGATACTTTTGGTTACTGGTTGGCCAGTAGTATGACTGGGAAATGGGGCAAGTCTGTACCTTTACACCTTTTTGGCTGCTGAATCATGGATAATTCTTGTTCTGAATGAAAGGTGACACAATTTTATCTGCTTAGGAAATGTAACCCTAAGATGTAAACCCTTAGGAAACCCTAAGATGGATAGACTGAAAACAACTGGAATTGATTCTGCAAACCAACAGTATTGGCTTAGTAGACCACCGTACAAAATCTTGCAGAGTGCATTCATTCACTCATTCTTCTTCGGAAAGTGTTTTTATTTATTTATTTATTTATTTATTTATTTATTTTTCTTGACGCATCCGGATCCTATCCAGGAAACTCTAGGCATGTTGTAGGATGGGATTGAATTCCACACACGTTCACACACTCATTCGAACCTAGCGGAAATTTAGCATAAAAAAGCAATGTTTATCGGAAGCCGGGGGATCCGGCGGAAACCTCCACTGACACGAGGAGGACAAAGACACTAACGGTTCCAACCTGGGACCCTGTGCTCTGACGCGGCAACACGACCTTGCTGCGCCACCCCATGGTCAGAGACATGTACAAGATGATCGTCTGTGTACAAAACTGTTCTACCGTCAGCCGGGTGGTTAATTACAGCATCGAGGTGCATCTTGCCACCATGAAGTGCATTAACTTTTAAATATACAAGTGAAAACTTTTGTGTTGCTAAAAGT
>JANDJT010000071.1:22909269-22936570 GCA_024331685.1 Stegophilus panzeri
ACACACACACACATTATATATACAATATATATATAAGAGTTTGCTTTAGATCAATCAATCTACAGAATATTGTTTGCTTGTTTAATCTATAACACAGACTATACAGTTCCCTGTTCTGAGGAAAACACACATCCCTCATCACAGTTATGTCGAGGTCAACAGTTTCCCAGCTTCATTCCCAGCTCCGACTTCCACACAAGTACACACAAATGTGTGCCTTTCTAAATCATGTCCAATCAATAGTATTTGCCAGAGTTGGACTCCAGTCAAGTTCTAGAGACATCTCAAGATAATCCAAGCAAACAGGATGCACCTGACCTGAATTTGGACTGCCTTAGCCAAGGGAATGGATTTTGGATTATGGATTATTATGTGTAGAATAGTGGCCCAAAAAGTACATTTAGTCCATTTAAATACCATATACCTTACCGTTCATATCTAATACGTTTTATATACAGTATATCAACTCCTACACCCTCAGAAGCACTTTGCATGTACAGCTGATGTCCTCTTTTTTTCTTTTTTTTCTCTCAAAGCGTCCTGCTCACTGCTGTCGTCAATACTGGTTTCCATTACTCCTTCTGACGGCATTGTGTTGGGTTTGTGTGTGGGTGTGTGTGGGTGTGTCTTGCATAATGGGAAGTAAAACTGAAAACTTATGTCTGCTTTTTTCCTCATCACACTCGGGTGCTTCCATCTTTTCAGAAAAGCCATGTGTAATGTCAAGCACTTCACGACCAATCAGATTGGAGTTTGAGGTGAAGGTGGAGGTGGAGGTAAGGGGGCGGGTGATTGGGGCAAACCAGAAAGACCAACTTGGAGGACAAACTGCTGGTTGAAAGACGAGTTTTGTGAGTGAGTGTATATAAAGTGAATATAAAGAGATAGTATTTTATGTTCACCATTAAACTAACACAACACTTACTCACCTTACTTTGGAAGAGAATAAACGGTATTTCACAAAATTCTTTCCAGTAGCCTTCCGGCTTGTCCACGTGATCTTCAGCAAACTGCAGAAGGGCAACAATGTTCTTTTTGGAGAGCCGTGGCTTTCTCCTTGAAACCCTGCCATGCACACCATTGTTGTTCAGTGTTCTCCTGATGGTGGACTCATGAACATTAACATTAGCCAATGTGAGAGAGGCCTAAAGTTGCTTAGAAGATGCTTTGTGACCTCGTGGACTATTACACATCTTGCTCTTGGAGTGATCTTTGTTGGTCTCAACTCCTGGGGAGGGTAACAGTGGTCTTAAATTTCCACCATTTGTACACAATCTGTCTGACTGTGGATTGGTGGAGTCCAAACTCTTTAGAGATTGCTTTGTAAACTTTTCCAGCCTGATGAGTATCAACAACTCTTTCTCTGAGGTCCTCAGAAATCTCCTTTGTTCGTGCCATGATACACTTCCACAAACATGTGTAGTGAAGATCAGACTCTGATAGATCCCTGTTCTTTAAATACAACAGGACGCTCGTTCATTCACACCCGATTGTCATCCTCCCTTTGATTGAAAACACCTGACATAGATGCCTGATATAGAAAAGTCGAAATGGTTCACAATCTTTCAAGCACCACTGAAATGTTCATATCATTGGTGTGAATACTGTGTAGATTATGAGCACGTGTGTGTTTGTGTGTGTGTGTGTGTGTGTGTGGACATGTGTGGATGTGTGTGTGTGTGTGTGTGTACCGAATCGCTGTTTCTGTTCAAAAGAACCTGAGTTTAGATTCAGTACTGTGATTGTATGTGAGACTGTTTCTCTGTAGTGGTGCATCTTGGAAAATGTAGAGAAAGGCGTGTTTATTGTCTCTGCTGGTAAATGGAGGCAGGAGGTGGAGCGCAAACAAAAGAGAGAAACAGGTATGTGTTCTGCTCAGAGAAAGCCCCTCAGTCACTTCTTGCCTCCCACATGTTCACTTTCATACTTTCACATACACACAACACACACACACACACACATAGACTTGTCTTACTGTCCTTCTGAGGACCTACTACTGGCTTTATTATTAATTCAGATAATTAATGCTATGTCTACACTGAATCTAAATTAAACCCCAACCTTAACCTCGGTAACCAAAAGGAAACCTTTTGGGTGTTTTAATTTTTCAAATCAAAGCTGCAGTATATGAAACAAACAAACAAACAAACAAACAAACAAACAAACAAATGAAATGAAATGTCCCCACAACGTCACAACTGGCAGATATTCATATCCTTTGGGAACGTCACTTTTGGATAGTCCCCACCAAGATACTGACTGATCATGTGAACATGACATATTGTATATTAAACAGATATTTTACACACACACACACACACACACACACACACAAATGTAAGTTCAAAGAATCAGTCTAGGAGTTTTAGCCCGAAAAAGTGATATTTGCCTAAATCTGAGTAATATTGGAGTAAAATGACTATAAGGGGAAAATAAACTGGATAATGAATATTTATATACGTATGTAGAGTTTTTTGACATTTGTTCATCTTTTGAATGACATAATTGCCGAGTAAAGAAGGCTAACTAGAAGGAAACATCTACACGGTTGGTAAAGTTGTCTATACCGGCATGTGAACTAAATGTCTATGTACCCATGATCAGGATAACGGAATACAAGTAATAAAACCATTACTTAAAACTCAAGTAGAGCAGCAAATCCTGTTTATTAACTATTTTAAAACCACCACACCCATGCTTTCTTGAGAAAAAAAAAAAATCTGTGTTTGTCATCAGTATTTGGAACACATTAAAAGCAGCACTGCTGATGGTGCATTTCTTTGCGTGATTGAGACAGTAAGTGAAATGTCGTTTTAATATTTCTTTGATATCTCATACATATAATAACCCGATAGTACCGTGTTGTTTTCTCGGTGTAAAAACGCTGTTTTCTTACATTTAAAGCCACGGTGAACGGAAATATATTTTCAGGCACTTTTTCCTTTTTTTTGTTATTTAATATACGTCATATTTACACACATAACTAGGTGCTTCTTTACTTTGTATCTGAAAATATGAAGAAAAAGTATGTATTCATAAACCTAAAAAAAGATATGTTTAAAAACCGACATTACTAACATTAGTGCTTTGTTGCAAAGCTGTTGTTATTGTATTAATTACAGTTTCGGACATTTACGATAAGAAGTGATTCACTTTTTTTTGCAATCATCTTTAACCCATTTTACCCCAAGGTTAAGAGGGTCCCCCTGATGTACTCGCAATTTCAAAAGCCTCCACACGTTTTCAATGAGATTCCAGTCAGGAGATTGGCTAGGCCGTACAAGTCCTTCTTGAGATATTAAGGCTGTATGTTTGTGTATGTATCTTATCTTAGCCATTTCCGATGTTTTGGAAATGAAGATAAATTGGTCAGAATACCAAATACTTTGTGTATGTCTACATTTCCCGCTTCAGGATCAGGATCTTCCATTTATTTTCCTTTCAGATTTCTGCTGAGCATCAAGTTGTAGCAGAGATTGTAACCTGGAATAGAGATTCTCTAACACTGGCTATGCTTTAGAGGAACGAGCATCTGTGATCCTTCAGCGAGAGAATTATTATACTTGCATAAAATTGTCCCAATCAAAGACAACATCTTTTATAGTGACACTAAGCAAAAAAAAAAAAAAAAAATGTTTTCTATCTATAACGTTTCCCCGCTAGTCATGTAGGGGGTCTGTCTATTTAAGGTAAATCACAACGTGCATGGTTTTATAAATGGCTTTGACGAAATAAATAATAACACAAGTTTATGTTTAATACATGACCGACAGGTGCAATTTAATTTGATTGGATTATTTTTTTTTACTTACTTATTTTATTAGAAAGAAAACATCAAGTGTACAAAATATACCAGGCAAAACTCTTGCCTACAGTAATGCGGATAAATAAAGTTTTAGAGATAAAAGGTTGTAAAATTAACGATGGCAGTGAAGAGCTTTCAAAGAAAAAAACAAAAGAACAGTGTCTTATTTGTTTGAAAAATTGTTGAAAGTAAGTAGAATTGCCTCTATGAACGATTTTAAGAAGCATATTTTTCTCAGTTTAAACGTTTATGCAGTGTAAAGAATAAAAAGGTTCTTTTTGTTCATATTTTAATACAGATTTAATTATCTGATTTAGACACACCTAGATCAGGCTAATTAAATAACTCAGTGGCGTTAATTCTAGGATATGTTTGGGTTTTTTTTTCTTCATGAAAATGAACAGTAATATTGAAGTCTCACTGCTGGTTTATGAAGTCGTATAAAAGAAATGGGGAAAAAAAACCACGTCCTTCAATAACCACCTGTAGGTTAAAGCAGAGTGTGAATGATGTTTTTTTTAAAAAAAAACAAAGAAATGAGTCATTTGAGAAAATAAAAAACTTAAAATTGGTACTTGAGCTGCGGTGAGTCGGCCTGAAACTTCGGTAATAGTTACTTGCAAAAATTCACAGTCAAATTGAGAGGTGGGAAATTTTCGAACGGACACGTCATACAGAAGCAGCTCAGATACGTTCTGGGTCACTGCACAGCCAAAGATTCGCCCCAATGTCCTGGACTTCTTCACACAAATCCGCATGGTTTTTTTTCCTGTCCTGCAGTTTAATGCTAATGTCGGTTCGAGATCTATGAAAAAGCGGTGTTTTCCATATGAGTTCATTCTCTGAATGAAGAATTCCCCTTGGAGCCCTCTTCTTGCTGGAAGAGTGGAGTCTAGGAATCACTGCACCTTCAGAGAAATCCTACAAACTCCATGAGTCATTCCCTGGAAAAACTTTCTCTTCTACACAGTTTCTCACCATGTTTGCTTATACGATTAAAGTGGCACCAAAGATAGAATATGAATAAAGTCATAAGAAAAACTTTTACATTTGTAAGTCTTTCTAAGACAGTTCAGTCATACAAGCTGTTACTGACTGTTTGGGCATTTTGCTGTTTATGTTTAGCTACCTCAGAGACAAAGCTTCAGTTTCATTTGTCGCTAACAAGATCATCTTTAGTTAATCTTACACTGTCAGAATCGTAAAAATGCGGTGTTGTGTTTGTTTTAAACCCCAAAAGTCACGTCAAGATCACATGACCGTCATTTAAACAAACCGAGTAACTTTTATTTGACACTGTAGCAAACAAACGTACGTCAGTCAGCTTGCGTTAGTTGGACGTTACATAAAATGACTAGCATTGCAACAAAAAATAAAAACGCGCCGTCATTGGAATAGAATAGGTTAGCTAGACGTCTTCATTAAAATCTTCCTTCTGATTGGTCATTACGTTTCGTTAACAGCAGCTCTAACAGTAGTGCAGTTGCAAAACAAATCCCCGGTTTATCTTAGTACGCTTGTTTGGATAAGTTAGCGGTTTCAGAAATCTCCAGTGTCCATGCTTTGTAAAGAAGCTACTGTATAAGTTTACATTTTTGCGATTTGTTGGGAACACGACAAGCCACACTGTTAATTTTATTCGGTGGTAACAGATTATTTTCCTATAACAGCATTCTGCCAAATGTTTTACATAGCTAACTAGTAGCTAGGGATCGCCATTGAATGAAATTCCACTTATCTCCGTCTCTTTGACTCAAAATTCACACACTATCTACGAAATAAAATAACATTTAGCATTACGCTGAGAGATTATCACTGGAGTAGCTAAACGTGATTTATGATAGATAACCTGGCTAATGGTGTGGAAATAATGTGAAAAAAAGGGTGTGTGTGGGGGGGATACCCAAATGGTGAAAACTTTGCATTTTCCCATTCTGAATGTGATGTTCTTTAATATCTTGCGTGTCATCATGGAACAGTTTACGTTGAGCGCGTTTTGTGTGTATTTTTATTGTGCTATTTTACGCTTCACTTGTGGAGTCTATATTTCAAAGCACAGGTTGGGAAAGCCCCCCCACCGCACCCCCGCCGCCCCGTTTTTTTTGTTAGAGGTAGTTCTCGCCATGTTTGACTAGCATTAAAGCGCCAGATAAGATACGGTGTGTTACGAACGTACAGATATTGGAACGTACAGATATCAGTCTTTTTATTTTAAATTTTTATGAACGACGTTATAAGAAATGGTACAATCCTTAAGTCCACCAGGTCAGCCCTTGACCTTTGGAAGTCTTTATCCAAATTGAGTCATACTACTCTAGCTGTTACCAAGTTGCTTAGCTGTTTATATTTAGCCACCCCAGTGGCCAAGCCTCCATTGAATTTCTCATCTGTTAGATGATCTTACATCATCAAACCGTGTTTCTGGATTTCAATCAGAGACGAGCGTGACGTCACATGACTTTAGTGAAAGCTGTGTAGGTGATTTCTGAGTGAAGCAGCTGGGCAGCAGAACCGTCAAACTTGCCACACCACACGAATAATGACCTCATTGAAATCTGACCTCGTGGCAGATCATGTGAACAGGTGTACTCTGGAGCAGAATAGTTGACTGACATAGTTTCGAACACTATGGCCGCTTGGGACACTTTTGCTTCACGCAAAATAACCCATAATAATGAAGCGGAAGAAAACACTAAACATATTTTGCAAAACATATTCGCAATGTGCAAATAAATCCTTGGAAGAAACCAGAGTTTGCTTCTCTTGACTACGGTATACAGCCAAAACTTTGCAGCCAGCTGACCATCACACCCGTGTGTGGTTCTTCCCCACAAACCTGGAAGTACACAATTCTATAGAACGCCTTTTGTATGCTGTAGTGTTACAATTTCCCTTCACTGGAACTAAGATGCCCAAACCTGTTCCTGTGCACTAAGCGAGCTCCATGAATACCTGATTTACCAGAGCATCCTGCACAGATCCACTGACCTCAACCCCGCTGAACGCCGCTGTACCCCAGGACTCACTGCCTGTCGTCACTAACGAACACAAATCCCCACCGACACGCTCAAGAATCTAGTGGAGAGCTGTAATAGTGAGGTGTCCACAAACTATTGGACATATTTGTACCTAATCAAACTGCACCAAGTACGGGGAAAGTATCAGTGGTTAGAAAATGCATTGTAAAACAATGTGACACAACCACGATTCTGAGTAAAACCAAAAATAAGTAACCTGGAAAGGAGAGTACCGAGTGGCCAGGGGTATCTCTGAACATAATGCCACCGCCATCGTGCTTCGCAGTGGTGTTTTCAGAACGATGAGCAGATTCGTGACATGCGATCCCAGTTAAGTTAGTCTGTATTTTGGGTTGTACCACTACGAAATGTGGAAAAGATCAAGGGGATGAATACGTACTGTTTCTTGACAATTCCATTTCCCTATTCTTTTTTTAAAAGAACTAAAAATGTCCTTTTCTTGCCTTCTTACTTTGGAGTGTACACTCCAGATGTCCGCTTGGGAAAGAAAAGCAGAAATCAGATTTTTTTTTTAAATTATTATTTATTTATTTATTTTTAAATAGAACATTTTATATTCTGTATATGTGCACTTCATGACCACTTATTTTGTAACATGTACGACTGGAGTACAAACTCTGAAAAGGAGGGGAACTTCTCCACGCTTTTCATTAAGGAAAAACAGAAAAGGAAAGAGAGAAAGAGGGAGAGAGAGAGATAGACAAGGAAACAGGGAGGGTTTAAAAAGGGAAGGAGAGTATATGGAAAAGCCCTGAAATTCCTCTTCCTTCTGCGTTCTTTGATTTGGTCTGGTGTGTGTGTGTTTGTGTGTGTTTGTGTGACATAATCGTGTGACGTACGTGGGGTGTATCAGATCTCTGTTTCTATTCCAAGAAACCTTGTGTAGAGTCAATAATATACGATTGGCTCTCGATAGGCATGCATCATGGGATATGTAGTATAACGGCATACGTATATGAGTCTCTTCCAGTAAATAGGAGGGAAGGAGATCAGAAAGAAAAACAAAAGGCAGTACTAGTGTGTGTTCCCTTCAGAGAAAACCCCTCAGTCACTTCAAGCCACCCACTCACACACAAACACACACACACACACACACAAACACACAAACACACACCTCATGCCTCTGACCTTTAAAGTATAACCTAGACAGAGTTCAAGGAATTACTTTAGGGAAGGGAAAGTGTCTTTCAAGTGTACACTACGCTTTTTTCATCAAACCCTTGTCAAGTTTAAGACTTACCATCTCATCACGGAGTGTACAGGGGTTTTTAAAAAACGTTACGCCATTCTCATTCCTCCGTGCGCCTTTTCATGGAACGGCAGCCTAAATAAAGCTCCTTATCAGCATGTTACATAAGCTTCTTTGTCTCCTTCTTTTTCTCGTTTTTCTACAGGACTCTACCCTCCAGACCATGTGTTCAGAAAGACTCTTCAAAATAATGAAGGTTCTTCAAAAATAAAAGGTTCTTTACAGCACCATAGGTTCATTATGGGTTCTTCAGAGCAATGGATTATTGGTTCTTCAAGCTATCATCTCATAACAGGTTAAAGCGAACATTATACGTTTCTTTGCGGGACTGGAAAAGGTTCTCTCAGCAGGCGACACGCTTAAGAACCTGACTTTGGGTCTGATGTTTGCTTCAGAGAACTTATGATCACACGGATTCTTGTGGCAGTTCTGCGAAAAACCAAACCATGTGTGAGATGTTTAAAGCACTGGTAAATGAATGGTTCTCTGAAGAACTTGAGAGAAAACAAGGTTGTTTGTGCAGTGTAAAAACGGTTTTCCGATGGCATCAGACTGAATACCTCTTTTTTGGCTCTAAATGGAACCTTAATTTTTAAGAGTGTATATGGCACGTCGTAAAAACAAACAAAAAAAAACCCCACCAGGTTGTATTCGCATCACGTAAGCGTGATTTAAATACATAAAAAACTGAGCGAGTTATTCTGATTGGTCAGAAGGTGGTGAATAATTTTCCTCCAGCATTGTTTTTGGAAGGAGTCTCCAGTGTGAGTGCTTCGTAAGAGGCAGAGGTAAAGCCGTAACATCCGATTTTTTCCATGACACGACGACGACGAGACAAGCCATTATTTGTCTTATTCATGTCACATGTTTACAGCTACTATAACATTAAGCGATAAAAATGATTTAACTAGAATGTTCCATGACGTTAAACATAGCTAATTAAATTATTTATTTATTTATTTAAAAAATGGTAACAGTAACTCCGCTTTGCGTCAGGATACGCCACAATGCATCGTTCTTGATTATTTTTAGTCCTTACACTCTGGTGGCTAACTAGTAGCTTGGGATGGTCACTGTGTGAAATTCCGCTACATCTCCCACTTTCTTTTACTCTGAAAACACGCGAAAGTTTTGGAAATACTACACTATCGCTATGTAAACATTACCTGCGATGTAACCTGGATGAACACCTGCAACACTGTAACTCGTAGCACGCCGTGTTTGTAGCGGTAACAACGAACACCTGATGACATCGTTACATCGTTATGCTCCTGTTACATTGTTATGCTCCTGTTACATCGTTATGCTCCTGGTGATGAAAGCTTGTGATCTGTATGTGAGAGAGATAGTGTGTGTGTGTGTGTGTGCGTGTGTGTGCGCTTCCTTAACGGTACAAGTGAAATTCCCCCCCGAGTGACTTATTAGCATCCCATCATTACCTTTTAATAATCTGTCCATTTGGCATGCTTTACTGATTTCAGTGTGTGTGTGTGTGTGTGTGTGTGTGTGTGTGTGTGTGTGTGGCAGCAGTTCTCCTCAACCGCTTTCTCTCTCAGTATTTTCTCTGTATTGTATATCTCCCTATAACTCTCACTCTCTCTCACACACATCACTTGACTCTGTGAAAATCTCCTTACACCCCTCTCTCTCTCTCTCTCTCTCTCTCTCTCTTTCTCTCTCACACACACACACAATCTCTCTCTTCACCTCTCTCTCTGTATTATAGCATTATAATGGAAATTGTCCATGAGGAACCTCCCTTCATCAGAATTGACACATCATTACAGTAAACTCGTGGCACCACCCCCTTCCCAACCCCCCCCGCAACACAACACCCACACACAATCATACACTGTGTATTAGAGCTTCTCTGATTGTTTTTGCCATTTCATCTCTTAAATTGCGACCGAGGAGACATCACACACTTACAGGTAGGATCGATTTCTTTCACACACACACACACACACACACACACACACACAAAGTATATAACCCATAGGAATGTCATAATGGCATGAGGCAGCAAATATATTAGGGATTAGGGTGTAAGGATTAGGGATTAGGGGTCAGGGTGTAAGGGTTAGGGATTAGGGGTTAGGGTGTAAGGATTAAGGGTTAGGGGTTAGGGTGTAAGGATTAGGGATTAGGGGTTAGGGTGTAAGGATTAAGGGTTAGGGGTTAGGGTGTAAGGATTACTGGTTAGGGTGTAAGGATTAGGGTTTAGGGGTTAGGGTGTAAGGATTACTGGTTAGGGTGTAAGGATTAGGGGTTAGGGTGTAAGGATTACTGGTTAGGGTGTAAGGATTAGGGGTTAGGGTGTAAGGATTAGGGGTTAGGGGTTAGGGTGTAAGGATAAGGGGTTAGGGTGTAAAGATTAGGGGTTGAGTGTTTTGGTTGGAGGATTAGGAATTAGAGTGTGTTTAAGAATTAGTAGTATTATTTATTAATTATATTTGTGTGTGTGTGTGTGTGTGTGTGTGTGTGTGTGTTAGTCGGTTGACCCATGGAGCAAGTCATGATCAGTGAAGTATATCGGGGTTTCCCTATGACGCCATCGCCCCGCCCCCTCCGTGACTGAAGACCGATACTGGTAGTTCCCTTTTTTCGTTTCTGTGGCTGCGCGCGCGATACCGAGCGTCTCTCTCTCTCACGTTCAGTGGAAATGCGGCGCGGCTCTCTGTGAGTATCAGCTTACTTTATACACAAGCGTTATATACAAGCGTTGGTGTGTGTATGGTGTTAGACGTAGACTAAAGAAAGTTGTCTGAATTGATTTGTGTGTGTGTGCGCGCGCGCGAGTGTGTGTGCGCGCGCGTATGTTCGTGTTTGGGAATTAAATTCTGAACAAGGAAGAGAAAAACCCTTCTGTCTGTGTCTATGTTTGTGTGTGTACGTGTGTCTAGGTGTGTGTGTTGCTTTCTGAAACGTATTGGCCTGTAATGGAAACAAAAAACATTTCATGTACGCGACAGTATACGTGTGTGTGTGTGTGTGTGTGTGTATTATGGGAGGAGTGTATTATGAGCCTTTTAGGGAGGTCACTAGAATTGAATGGAATTAATCAAAACCTCACTAACTCAAAAACATGTAGATAAAATTGGACCTAATGGAAAATTCAATAATGATAATAATAATAATAATAATAATAATAATAAATCTCTATGGTTCTAATAAACAGACACAACGTTATTGTAGACATTGAAATAATGCTCCTGAAATAAATCTGCACTGTTAGAAACTATGAGAAGCTTTGATTGAACTAAACCTCAGAACCTCATCCACGCTTACTGCAGAGAAGTCTGTACACATATCCGTTTTTCATTGTTTTGACCTTCTGTGCAAGTCAGAACAATATTGTAACCACTAATGACGCTTATTTATGCTCACCACAAGCTCAACACAGTTAAACAATGAAAGAGTGCCTCCTATGGGCAGCATGCACTAAATCTTCCAGTAACGCAGCTTAGCCACTGCTGCCTGTCGGCTACCGTAGACGTGTGCTATATTTTCCTTGTTTTACAGGGTGCCATTACTTATATCCTAATAGAACACCTAATCTTGTTTGTCTTTATTTGGTGTGGACTTGCTTTGGATCAATTGATTGATTGATTGATTTTTCACAAAACGTTCACTAAATGTGTGTGTTATGGAACCCGTTTCCACCACAGAGGAACAAAAAGTATTAAAAAGGTAATTGCGTCTTTATTTTCCACAATTACGAATTTACGTCTCACAATTCGGATATTTCTTAACACAATTTAGACGTCCACGTGACATTTAGTGAGTTGCAAGAAATGTACCGACAACGCATCGGTCATTCTCTATAATAAATAGGTTATAGCTATCAGAACAACACTCATCAGCTAGTCGAAACAAGGAAAACCACAAAACTAGCGCTCTCTCCTTACCTGAAGTTAGTCACGTTTTACGTACCGTGTCAAGTGGACGTCTAAATTGCGAGAACAAATGTCAAAATTGTACGGTTAACTCACGATTGCGAGAAATAAAGTTGTAATTACCAGAAATGGGCTTCTATAGTGTGTAGATGAAATAAACAAGTGACTTAAATGTAATCCGTATATGAAATCGCAGTAACGCGTCGCTACATGTATGAATTGAAGCTGAATGTTCCTTAGACCCTCGACGATCAGTGTTCTGAATTTCACAACTTTTTACCGGACGGTTCTGTCGGCTGCCATAGACACCGTAACCAGAAGAAAAAGCAGAAGAAGAAGAATAATACCATTTAGAATAACAATACGGTGCTTGGCCCCCTAATAATAATAATAATAGGTGATGTTATTTTGCTTATTGCTAAATTTTCTCATGTTCTGTTAATATTTCAGGTTCCTGTTGCTCGTCATCTCAGCGCTGCAGCTAGTAAGCGCAGGTAAAAGACACACACACACACACACACACACACACACACACACACACACACACTAGTGTTTTACTAAATAGACTAACAGCCTGTCTATGAGCTAGCATTGTAGTAAACAGGCTAGCTGTGAACTAGCATCACATGAAACAGTTTTATTCTGAAGTCATGTGTTACAGCTGAGTTATGTGTGTGTCTGCAGGTGACGATCCTGTAGTGCGTGATGTGCAGGGGTTTGTGGGTGGACGTGTAAAAATGAACTGTGAGCTGGAGCACCCACACATCGTTAAAGGGCTTTACTTCCAGAAGACAGTAAATGATGAGGAAGTCTTCATCAACGGGTTTTACTCCAGAGAACTCCGTGTGCCCGATGAGTACAAAAATCGCACTATCGTCAACAAAACGGAACTCAGCATGGAGATGTACGAGCTCTCTCCTGTCGACGAGGGAGAGTACACCTGTATCGCCTTTTCCAATAATGAATCTCACAAACAAACCAAGTTTCACCTCACAGTTACAGGTATACACACACACACCTACACCCACACACTCACACACACACACACACACACACACACACAGTTATCTAATGCCTGATATTGGTAATGTTCATAATATACCATTGAAGTTCACTTCTGTGGGCTTGTTGATGCGAGAGGTCAGAGGACTATAGCCAGACTGGTTCAAGCTGACAGGAAGGCTACAGCAACTCAGATAACCGCTCTTTACAACCGTAGTGAGCGGAAAAGCATCTCAGAACGCACAGCATGTCCACAACCATGAGGCGGATGGGCTACAAGAGCAGAACACCACCTTGGGTTCCACTCCTGCCAGCCAAAAACAGGAATCTCAGGCTTCCATATGCACAGGTTCAATGAAACTAACTGGTTGAAGAGTGGAAATAGTCCAGGTGAATGTTCCAGTCTTGTGCATGTGCATGTGCATGCTGGAGCCTCAGAGTCCTGTTCTTGCCAGCATTGTCTGGCACTGGAGTTGAGAAGAATTTGCCTAATATTACTAGCACAGCTCCAGAGAGAGAGAGAGAGTAGTTCCAGATGCCCCATGCTAGGTGGCACCAGGATCCCCATGACATCGCTTTCTGACTCCGTTTATGTCCGAGCCGAGAGGGTAGTCCTGTTTCACCTCCATTTGCTTAAGATTGAACAGCTAGCTGAGCGAAAAGTTTTGTGGACTATCTATCAAGCTAGAAAAACATTGACAGACGTGATGTACACATTCCCCGCAAGGAAGAAACGTGCACTCCTGTAGCCCGATTTGCTTCCGGTGCCTGATTTTCTGCTGTTGTATGATTCATCCTGATGTTGTACTTCTTCTTGGTGCTTTCTACACTCATGACTCACCTTCTGCTGCTGGGGATGGTCCCATGTGGATACCCTAAATATTTGCACTTCCCATAAAAAGTTTATGCCCAAGTCTTACTTGCTCTGTGATGCTCTGGGTTGGCAAAGTTCTGCTGGGAAACCTTGCCACCCCTTCATGGCAATGCTATTCCCTAACGGCGGTGGTCTCTTTCAGTAAGATAATGCGCCCTGACACACTGCAAACATTGTTCAGGAATGGTTTGAGGAACATGACAAAGAGTCCAAGGTGTTGACTCAGCCTCGTAATTCCCCAGATCTCAATTTTATCGAGTGTCTTCTAAAAGTCCTGGACAAACAAGCCCGATCCATGGAGGCCCCACCTCGTGACTGACTTGCTGCTAACGTCTCGGTGCCAGATACCACAGCACACCTTCAGAGGTCTTGTGGAGTCCATGCCTCGACGGCTCAGAGCTGTTTTGGTGGCACAACTGTGAGGGGGACCTACACAGTATTACGCAGGTGGTTTTGACACCAAGCATCAAGAGCGTGGCCTTGACTGACTGAACAGGAACATATAAAGATTGATTTTGTTTGCATCAAACCAGCTCCTCTGATACCTCTGCAAAAGTTTTTGTAACCCTTCCCTGTGAATTGTAACCTCCCTCTATGTCTGTCTCACAGCCAATTACAGCGTTCCCGTCATAACCCGCCAGGGCTGCGGCAGTGACCCAGCCGACCATAACTGCGTGATCGGATGCTCGTCGTCAGGGGGATATCCTCGCAGCAATGTAACCTGGAGTGTGGTCAGAGATGACATGAGCAGCCTGCTGAAGAGCGAAGGGGACCCTATGTTTACGCAGGACAGAGACTTGCTCCTTTGGAACGTGTCCCATGTTGTTACGCTGAACTGCAGTCGGATGCTGAACATCACCTGCTCTGTTGGGGGAGTCGTGTCGCATGCTATCAGTGTGTGTGAGTACTGTACACACACACACACAGTCCAAGATGTTTTTGAATACTAAATAAGTAATCACTCTGTATGTGTATGTGTGTGTGTGTGTGTCTGTGTGTAGGTGATATTCCTGTTACCCCAGATATTATCACGCCAATTGCAGGTGTTGTGCTGTTGCTGGTTCCCATTACTCTCATTGTGATTGCTATAAAGTGCAGAAGAACACAACCCTCAGGTAACAACATGACGTTTGATTCATTTTATACCGACGTTGTTATGGTTACAGTTTAGTCATAATGTTCTTCACAAACTTGTCATTCTTCTGTCTGTTTGCCTCACAGCAGAGCTCTCAACAGATGCCGAGCTCGCGAGTTTAAAGTGAGTTTGCATTCATTTCTCACACACACACGCACACACACAAACACACACACACTTTGCTGTGATCTCACAGAGGACGAATGCTGAACAGTGCTGTGTGTTGCTGTGTATGTTTTGTTTTTTCTCCAATTAGCTCAGGTCAGGCTGGATGAACACGGCGAAACACACACTTTTTGAAAACTTGACCTGAAGATCCATGTGTGTGTGTGTGTGTGTTTATGTGTGTCTGGTGGACAGATGAAGAAGCAGACGGACTGTCAGAGTTCGTACACACTCTCCGGCTAACGGACAAGTGCGGTTCGAAGTCAAACCTGCGGCTACGGCGTGTCTGATCTGCTGGAAGAGCCAGACACAGCATCAACAACAACAATATTCCTTTCTATTTTGTTTAAAAAAAAAAACTGGAAGAAATGTTATATTTCTTTCGATGAAATGTGATCTTTCATATTGAATATGATGACATTTCAGAACACTGACAAAACCAGCTTAATGTTCAGGTTTCTGGCTTTAACAAATATATTAGCTTAACATTTATTAACATAACATTTCTGTAGATTAGCATAACACTCAAAGCATAGCACTCATCTTAGATAGCTTAGCATTCCCAAACTGCAGTTTTTTACACGGAGGCACGATAAATTAAATACGCGTTAACAAATCGGCTTGCTAGCTAGCTAGCTACTACGAAAACACGGTGCAAACATAGTCGAACCTTTCTGCAAATCGAACATTACTGGAACTGGAAATCAGTTTAGCACTGACAGTTTCTTCCTTCTCAGGAAAGAAAATGGCTGCCATTACTTAAAAAAAAAACATGGGAAAAAAAAGTATTAAGCTGTGTTTCCTTCTCACCGTTAAATGTTTAAACATCCAAAGGTTATAAATGCATTCCTGTCATAATGTGATTACTTTGGAAGCGTTTACATTTAGTGTGTGAGCTTGTGGTGTGTTCACACTGGTGAGATGTAGTGCACTATTTATTACCGTCGAATACCTCTGAGAATAACGTGCGTAACACTGGACACACCAAGCGAGAACACATCTATGCCTGCGGCTGTTCAATTCCGGAGTCGACTTGGATTCTGATGGGAGTCGATTCCATGAGTCGACTTGGATTCTGGTGGGAGTCGATTCCATGAGTTGACTCGGATTCTGATGGGAGTCGATTCAATGAGTCGACTCGGATTCTGATGGGAGTCCATTCCGGTGTTGACGCGGATTCTGATGGGAGTCGATTCCGGAATCGACTCGGATTCTGATTGGAGTCGATTCCATGAGTCGACCAGGATTCTGATGGGAGTCGATTCCATGAGTCAACTCATCGTTAGAATTTTCTCCAGACAAAAAAAAGACTTGGGGGAAAAAGATGAACGGTGCAATATTCATTAAGTGCACGAGACAGCTTCAAACATGCCGTTACAACAGGAGTTTGAGAGTTAAAGAACATCTCAGCAACGGCTTAGCAAACATGAATTTATGTTAGCAAAACGTTCAACCTAGCGTTCAAAATAATTGGCACCAGCGATCTTTCAGCGCGTATTAAAAAGTTATCGCAGATCAACTCTGGAAATTAGCTAGTTTGTTACTAGATGTTTAAAGTCCCTGTGAAATGCGCAGCGTTATCTGACATGTTGATGTAATTTCCACTGAAACAGGAACTCAGAAGAGGACATATCGAGTGGCTCTTTCCCCTTTTTAAATACCCAATAGCTTTTAGCTTACCTCACAGCCCAGGCTAAGCCGTACTGGACACTTAGCACCATGGATTATTAGCATGTTGGGGGCGGGACACTTCAGACACTTCCATAGAGCATTTGATTGGATTTCATTTTGAATTTGTATATCTTCTAAATGTTAATTTTGTCACTGTTTTGGAGCACACTAGCTTATAAATAACCTTAATGTGAACATATTTATACTAAAAGCCACAAAACTTCCATTTTGATTTCATGTGGACTTTAAAGCGACTCCATTGTTGTCTAGTCTGTTGTTTAATTCGAATATTTCAATGTTTAGCGAATGCTAGTCGAATTAGAATAGCTAATTGTAACGGGCTAGCTAAAGTGTGCCCAATTAACTTCCGTCAACTCCCATGTGGTTTGATTGTTTGTTTACTTGTTTTTGTTACAAATTGTACATTTTATTTAGTTTTTGTCGAGTAAAATACAGCTGCCGGGCTGCGAGTGCATGTAGATGAGGGACGCAGCGTCTGCAAACTACATGTAGAGACAACTCTCAATTCCCAGATGCCTGGAATCAGAGACCCCTTTTTCAACCCCTAGGCAAACTCCAAACAAAGCTCAGGGAGCATTCTAGAATGTTAAATTGGTCATGTTCTAGAACAGGGGTGGGCAATCTTATCCGGAAAGGGCCGGTGTGGGTGCAGGTTTTCATTCCAACCGAGCAGAAGCCACACCTGAATCTATAGAAAGCCACGATCAACTAATTAAACAGGTGGAATCAGGTGTGCCTCCTGCTTGGTTGGAATGAAAACCTGCTCCCACACCGGTCCTTTCTGGATAAGATTTCCCACCCCTGTTCTAGAACATAAACTACTCGGTATTCTACTGTTAATCTACGAATCATTCTAGAACACTAAACCAAGGAGTGTTCTGCTGTAGAATGCTGCCTAGTTTACCTTTCTAGAGCATTCTAGAACTGTCCTTGGTTTAGCACTACAGCATGCTTCTTGGTGGTTCTTCTAACGATGGTTCTCATAAAGACATGTACAAATGCATTCAGTCACTTTAAGGAAAGTTCTCTGGCATATTTTATTTTTTTTATATTAATGTCCTACACATACTACAGGGAACTTCCTAGAACTCTGTGTGTTTGTGTGTGAGAGAGAGAGAGAGAGAGATGGAGAGTTTTGGGAATCTATAAAATGTTCATCATATATTTACTTTATTAAACTCTCAAATGCGTAGAAAGTTGCCGTGCGTGTTCACGCCAAGTCCTTTATAAACCTCTTTCCTAAAGGAAATACTCTGTCAGTTTCGTTTTATAAATGACGTTCTTGGCTCATTGTATTTAAATGATACAAGTGTGCAATAAAATTGTTCTTTTTTTTAAACCGTCTGTGTTTGAACTTCTTACACACACACACACACACACACACACACACACATAAATACTAATCAAATGTCAGAAACCCTGACAGCTTATTGTTTACCCATTGCTAGCTACGTAGTGGGCAGACCTTGTTCCACCAAAGCCTGTTGAGGTTCAAGCTGAGGCTTTGGAAAGGTGCTGGGAGGTGAAGGTGAGGTGTACTCCCAAGACTGTGCACATTTACTATATCTGCATCTCAAAATTATGTGTAAAGGACAAAAACACAATAAAGGTGAAGGTTAATCCCTAAATATCCACCCAGTAATTTTCGGAAGCTCACCGCAGATATAAAACTGGGTGGGTCTGCGCTACCTGACCAGGTTGGGAACCTGCAAGATGGTGGATTCTCAACTCGAGTTCCCAGTGGAATAGTCACGCAACTATACTTTAAATAACGTGTTCAATCAGGAGGCAGTAATTGACAGGAAGGAAGTTCTAGCTGGGTGTCTTGTCAGAAACTTATCTGACACTGGGATGGTGTTAACCTAAACCTATTTTGTTATTATTTGTGACTGTTTATACTGAGTTAGCCAGGACATTCAAACCGGAGAGTTGATGACCCAATTGCTTGTCTCAGTATAACCCCATGGCATGGCACCCTGGGGTAGAGAAAACACTAGCCTGGCTTTTTTATGGCCTGGGAAATTTATGGTGATGAACGTCATTGGTGTACATCAATAGTGCGCGTCTTCCTGCGAATATCAGTTTCTGAATCTGCCTTCCATCCCAGACACGCAATCGTGTCCTCTCCATCTTAACAAGATCCTCTTTGAAAACGTCAGCATGGATCTTATCGGGCCATTAGGACAGTCAGCCCGAGAATATCGCTTCATATTAGTTCTTTTTGGACTAGGCAGACTAGCAGATCTTCGTGAAGAGCATAGCAGAGGCATTTTTTAAAGTAATCTTCTGATCCCAAAAGAGATCCTAATTCACCAAGGTACATCGTTTATGTCCTGTACACTATGCGTACTGTACAAACGATTTGGAAGTGATCTGTACCAGCATTTATCGTCCACAAACAGACAGGTCAGTGGTGCACTTTAATGCAATGCTTAAGATGGTGGTTCTCAAACTGGGGGCCGCCAGATAGCACCAGGGGGGCAGCATAGAAATTCTAGAACATGATTTTTTAAAAATGTATTTTACCTGTATGTAAGTCAGGATTGCCAACCTTTGAAGTATGAAAAATTAGAATATTAATAAGTTAAATCAATTCTACGCACCACTGTCACATAATGAGGGTTAGGACAGATGCAATTGCAGGTAAGAGCTGTAATGAAGATTATAATATCCAGAGGGCAAGGCAAAAGACATAAAGACAGGCAGTGGTCAGGCGATCAGGTAAACAGGCTAGAGCAGGTAATGCAGAAATCAACATCAAAGGCAATGCAGAATCAAAACCAGAATGGACAACCCCATGGACCGGCTTGGTAACATACCGAAACTATGGCAAATGAACAAATACTTCGTGAAGAACAAGTGTGTTTGATTAGTCCTCCGGAGAAGGTGACCGGTCTATGTGTTCCATTGGGAGTTGTAGTTGTAGTCGTAGGCCAAGTTTGTAGTTCGTGGTGCATTCTGGGAAACGGAGTCGCTAGTTTGCCGTGATAAAACCCAAGACTATTTCAAACGGATACGTTTTTTGATAGAGGACGTAGTCTCTTTGCTGTGAAAGTTAATACAGAAGAGCCTAGCGTGAAAAAAACAAAATGACGAAAATTTGACGAGTCTAGGGGGCCACCAAGGGATGCACCCTACACAATGGGGGCCTCACGCTGAATAAGTTTGAGAACCACTGGTGTAAGAATACGATTCAAGATTCAAGATTCAAAGCAAGACGACACACTCAAAAGTATACGAAGATACACATGTGAAAATGTATGTAATGTATATAAGTATGTACATATTTACACTAAAATATCCAGTGCATGTGTCCTGGTGCCGTGATCATTGATCAGAAGTTCAGGGTTCTGATGATTGGGGAAAGAAGCTCCAGATTGTCTCCTCTCAATCCTAGTGATGCAGATGTGGAGGTGCTTTCCAGACTGCAGCCATCAGAACATTCCTTTGTTGGGGGTGTGAAGGATCCTTCAAAACAGCACTGAGATCCTAAGATGACCCTGTAAGATCTTTCCGGCTGTGGTCCTGTACCACCTGGTGTAAATGTCCTGTAGTCTGGTCAGTGGTGAGCCACTGGAGAGTAAACGCTTATTTCAGTTGGAGTGGATTACTTGGGCACAGGGGACAATGGATTGTGTCAGGGACAGATAGTGGTGAGGACTGTGCTAGTTGGTGAACCCTTCCGAGAATATAATCTGGGCCTGCTACCTTCTTACCATTCAGAATGCATGCACAAACCTCACAACAACTGCGGCAATCTGCTCTGGGAGATAAAGTCCACATATTGCTTCCCAATTCCTACTTGAAATTACTAGCCAAGTGGAAAGAGCCCTTTGAGGTCACATGGCGAGTGTGAGAAGCAAAACTCCACACTTAGGTGTGGGGTAGTGTAATTATTTTTTGTTTTAATCCTTTAATCTGAATCCAAAAGTAGAACAGGACAGATAAACAGAACAGAACAGTGTGTCTTTGCTAACACACTCCTGCCGCTAACTGAAACGATACACATCAAGAAACCCATAACGGGAATACCAGTGTCTTGGGGGGTGCGGGGTTAGGTATTAGCTGTAAGGTGGAGATATTATCATTTCAGTCGTATGTGTAGTGCAGTGCTGTTGGTGGTTTCAGTTGTTTATCACTGTGGTTGATCTGTGCAGAAGAACACTTCCCTCAGGTACACCTGAGTCTTTGCTATAAAATCTTTCCATCACTTTTACACACTCTCGAAAACTCCCACCATAATGCTGTAGTTGGGCCAAAAATGAAATGATACATTTATCAAATATAGCCAGTGCATTTCCTGCTAAAGAGAGGTAAGTGGTTGATCTCGTGTATCTTAAACTACACTACAATGCTCCCTAGTGTGCTGCATTGGGCACTCTGTGAGGTTTGTTCGTTTATGAAGTTTTGTAGACATCACTAAATGCAAATCAGCTGCTCCTTGCAAGTGCCCAGTAATTTACAGGTAACTGCCATTTATCAACATGCAGTCTTCTCTGAAATGATTGGAACAGCAAGGTCAAGGCCTTTTGTTTTTGCTATACACTGAAAGCCAGACTGGTATTCGGAAAGAAATACAGAGATGAGCCAGAGAACAGAAGTTCTGGAACCAAGATGAACTTCTACCAAAGCGATGGAAAGGCCAAAGAGTGGAGAAAGAACGGGCCCATGATCCAAAGCTTATTGGTCAAGCATGGTGGAGGTGGTGTCATGGCTTGGGCTTGCATCAGCGGCCTCTCCATTCAAGAGACTGAAGGGAGAAAAACCGCCCAAATCAAACAACTGAAAGAAATAGGCAACCAAATATTGTGTTAAATACCCCATTTATTATCTATGAACGGGGTGGTCTGCCCCCAAAGGTGCCAAGCTGTTTAACACATCTAGATAGAAATATCAGGAAATGAAAGCTGAAATTCTGATCTATCATCTCATATTAATCTTTTGGAGATTTTGTGGAAAGCATCTGAGAAATTCAATGTGTGTGTGTGTGTGTGTGTGTGTGTGTGTGTAGCCCTTTAGGACAGTTTTGCTCATTCGGAGAACTTACGAATATGAGTGTTGCATACGTTTTTACATTTTCTTCACGTCTCACTTATTTCAACTCGCTCTGTTTTCTGCTCTGCCGAGGATGTTGCTCTACTTTTCTGCTCCACCAAGGACGTCACTCTGCTTTTCTACTCCGCCGAGGGCATCGCTCGGCTTTTCTCCTCCGCCGAGGACGTCGCTCTGCTTTTCTCCTCCGCCGAGGGCATCACTCGGTTTTTCTGCTCTGCGGAGGACGTCGCTCCATTTACCTTTTCTGCTGAGGACGTCGCTCTGCTTTCCGGTGCTATCTAGCGACCCTGGCAAGTCTGCCCCAACCTCATGCCTGCCCCGCGGCTCCTTAAGGAGCCTGCTCTCTGTGGAACAATGCCTGCCTCGGGACCTGAGAGGTTGTGAGGATATTTTGCCCATAGGGCCAGGACCGCCAGAAGGAGGGAGTGTATTTTGGCGTTCCGAGAGAAGCGCCTTTGGGGGAGGTTCTGTCATGTAAGCAGAGAAGGAACTCTGAACTACAGTTCCCAGCAGCCACTGCATCACAGTCACATGACCACCTGCACATGAATCACGTTCCTGTTAATTGAGCACTTGTGCATATAGCCACAGTTTGCACTGCACTCTTTGTCTCACGTTTGTCTTTCTTTGTCTTTGTCTCTGTAACCGTGTTTTGTTCTTTGGTTCATGTTTAGTCTTTGCCACAGTGTTTTGCCCCAAAGTCATATTGTCTTTTTGTATGTTGTTTAGTTCTTTATTAAACTTTAAAATCTGCACTTGCATCCGTCTCAACCTCCATATTGTGACATAGTCTTCAGAAGATGATGGTTCTTTTGCTGACAGGAAGTCATTTAAATAACCAATTTTTATGTAATAACTATGGGGGGGACATCTCAAATGTTTTAGATTTAAATTGTATGTGTGTGTACCTGTAACTGTGGGGTGAAACTTGGTTTGTTTGTGAGATTCACTATTGGAAAAGGCGATACAGGTGTACTCTCCCTCGTCAGCAGGAGAGAGCTTGTACATCTCCATGCTCCACTGGTTGACGATGGTGCGATCTTTGTACTCATCGAACATAGGGAGTGCTCTGGAGTAAAACCCGTTGATGAAGATTTCCCGACCACCTACTGTCTTCTGGAAGAAAAGCCCGGGAATGGTGTCTGGGTGCTCCAGCTCACAGCGCATTTTCAAGCTTCCACCCACAATCCCCTGCACATCATGCACTACAGGCACACATCACTCAGATTTTATATATGAGACATTCAGAATAGCAAGGTGATTTGTGTGTGTGTGTGTGTGTGTGTGTGTGTGTGTGTGTGTGTGTTTTCTTTTGTCAGCTTTTATTTAAGATCCAAAAGTTTCATTTTAGATACTGAGGTTTTGCTTAGGGTTAGATTTAAAGTGTAGCACAACATCAGTTAGTTGCATTAATATTTATATATATAAGACATTTGTCTACTTTATGTGTGTGTTTTACCAGTGCTCATTAACTGCAGTGTTGAGATGATGACAAACAGGAACCTGAAATATTAATAGCACAAAAAAAAACAATTTTGCATTTAAGGAAATTAACATTAGTAAATAAGATTAGTCCTCTATTATTATTATTATTATATAATTACACTAAATGCACTATAAATCAGCTGTCCCGTAAACATGCTTGGTAATTTATATATTTTATAAACTAGCATTAGCAAATTGCTATATCCTGGAGTAATTTTTCATTTGGATTGGCCGATGAAAAAAAGTTGATATAGACACACTGCCTATGACGTTTAAATGATTTGGTATGTTGCACACAAGCAAACACAGTACTTGGCTTGTACATTGGAATTTTGTGTGTGTGTTTATTGTGTTTGTGTGTGTGTGTGTGTATAAAACCCCAGTTCAGAAAAAGTTGGGACAGTATGGAAAATACAAAAAACCTAACAAACAAACAAACAAAAAAGAGTCATTTGAACATTCATTTCACGCTGTACTATACTGAAAACACATTATTAACACATTATTTTATGCTTTACTTTGTGAATTTTATTTATTTATATCTGATGACTGCAACACACTCGAACAAAGTCGGGAGAGTCGACTGTTTATAACTGTGTGACATCAGCTTTTCTTTTAATAACACTTATTAAGTGTTTGAGTGAAGACACCAGTTGCTTAAGTTTAGCGGGCAGAATTTTCCCCCATTTATTCGTTATGCATTTCTTCAGCTGCGCAACTCTACGAGGCCTTCGTTACCTTATTCTGTTCTTCATAATGCGTAGCACGTTCTCAATCGGAGACGGGTCACCAATAAGTACATCGCATTTCCACTGAACAGAAGAGAGACAGTCGGTGATGAACGCTCACCAGGCTAATACAGAACGAAGAACCAGCTCATTTTGGTTTGCAGTCATGGACTATGTACTCGGAATGAACGGAGTACACAATATGACTAGAGGCCTGTTTCACCAACTGAGTTCAACAAACTCAGAGTCGCAGAGTAAGTTTTGAGTTGACAAAACCAAACAGATCCACCCTGGGGTTAATTAAGGTTTCATGACGCTGGTTATCAACTTTCTCAGTCAGCCCAGGTTTTATCCCTGAATCAAGGTTTACTCAGCAAGCGTGTGCGTGCACATAAAAGCCAGATGTTTGCAGCAATAGCGTTCAGAATGAAAAAAACCAACAGGTGTTCATACTTCTGGTCGAAGAGCAAGAAATTATTCTGTGGAAATATGATGAAAATTAAACCTGTGAAAAGTAACACCGTCGCGGCTGCCAGAGCTCGGGAACATTACCACACAACGAGAATAACTGCTCTGAAAACGCACGTATAACCCCAACATATTATATGTCATTTCATTTACTATAAAAGTAAATGTTTTCATTAAATATTAATTAAATAGATATCAAGTCATCGGGGATTGTTTGTGTCTGTTCCTGAAAATTCTCTTCCTTCGAGGTGTCCTTCATATTATTGGCACTCCGAGCTCCACAGGGTTCCACACAAACGCTGAAGCCTTCGCTACAAACACTAAAGAGTTCACTTTGATGCATCAGACTTATACCAATTTGCTCGCAGATGATTGGGTCCAAGTTGGGTCTGAGTTTTCTTACCCAGAATACAATCTGCTCCAGAGCAGGTAAGCCGTGCAAGTTACCATGGAGATGAAACCCACTAAAAACCAATCCACCTTCTTGAAACCAAAAAAAAACAGAGTTTGCTCAACTAAACTCAGACTTACCTGGGTAGCCACTGAAACCGGCTTCGTGAAACAGGCCTTAAGGGTTATATATGTAAGATCTTACATGTAAGGAGATGTAGGAGAAAGATGTAAGGAGATATAAGTTGTAAGTGCTCCATGACGCTAAACTAGGAAGTGTTCTAGAAGGCTAAACAATATTTATTTGTTGCAGGAAGGGCAGGGTTTAGAGGACGGGATGATCTAATGAATGCGTATGTGTACTTAATGATGCACTAATTTTACCCATTGCGAGTGAGGATGCTGAGCAGAGAGAAACCATGGCAACTTCTCCTGGTGGTGTTCTGCTGAGCCTAGGAGTGTGCATGACTGTGGAAGGATTTGGATTTTGTTTAAAGCACATATTTTAGTTAAACAGGCTGAATTGAAAAGCTGAGCAGGAAATAACCCCCAAATAACTCAACACTCCACTTTCAACTGCCTCCTTACTTTTCCAGACCTTATCAAAAGGTGTTAGAGTGGTGCAGAAAGCTGGGTTCGTCGCTTTGGAATCGTCGTCCTTCGTGAAAATTGTGAATAATCTCACCAACCTCCACCAAGCCAAATATCAAGCCATCCTTGACTTGTGCACTGAGCAGAAATATTGCTTCGAGGCCCTGGTGATGGCACAGGCATTTGTAGAACTCTTTGAGTGGGTTACGGTAGCATGGGGACGGCCCAGATTCAAGTATGCTGTCACCAGCTCCCACTAGAAAATCAGCTGGAGTACAAGGATGTAAAAAGGGCGATCCTACAAGGGTTTAGTCGATCTCCAGAACAACACTGTGAGCAGTTCCAGATCCTTACCTTCAACGAGTACAGACTCTTTATCTTTGGCCATCAGGTCCAAGATGCCGGTCACAGGTGGCTGCTAAAGGAGGGACACAAAATTCTACATTGTGGACCATGTGTTTGAGGAGCAGTCTGTTGCGAGTGCCACTGACCTGCCACATTGTATGAGGCTATCTATCTGGCTGAGGACCATCTAGCGGTATATTCTTCTTCCTTATCTCACTGCCCTTCTTGGCTTAAGCATTTGAGGGCTGTTCTGACATCCTTGAGACAAGCAGGACTTGCAGCAAATCCAATGAAGTGTTCAATTGGTCAGGTGGAAGTACAGTATCTGGGCTTTCACTTGGGTAATACCAGGTGTGTCCCCAAATTGATAAGACTGCAGCAATTGTGGCCTGCCTAAAACCCAAGACCAAAAAGAAGGTGAGGAAGTTTCTGAGGCTGGCCTGCTATTATTGTAGGTTTGTGCCTAATTATTCAGCCATCACCAACACTCTGACTGACCTCAGTAAATTCTCTTGACTTCTCTCTCCGTTTTGTTTTACAGACTGATGCGGATAGATGTTGGACAGAGGGCTGGGGGCCACGTTGTCCCGGTTGGTGGAGGAGGTGCTGTGATCAGCTGCAAGCTCTTGATGTGGGACAGCAAGCACAGCATGATAGAGAATAATCCAAGCATGATATGATTGGCTGTGCCTTCATCTTCTTTTTCGGACCATGCCCCACTCCGGTGACTCCAACACATGAAAGAGGCCAACAGGTGTATCATTAATTGGTAACTGGTACTTCAGCCATTCAAATTCAAGTAGGTCCACAAGTCAGGGAGGCAGATGGCTGTGGAAGATTTCTATCTCTCCATTAGGGCGTCGGCTGCAGGCGGGTCGCCTCCCCATCCTTAGTTTGGTGACAGGACATGGCTTAGTCATTCTAGAACACTATTCAGAAACACAATTTTGTTTATAAATAGTGTTCTAGAATGGTACTATGGTCTACTTTCTGTCTGTAGGCATGGCTAATGCTAGTATTATCCTGATAAACAGTAAAGATGTGTTCAGTTACGTTAAGAACACTGGTAGAACTTCCACACAAATACGGCAGCCCAGTAAATCCAACCGTGTGTGTGTGTGTGTGTGTGTGTGTGTGTGTGTGTGTGTGTGTGAGAGAGTGTTTATGTGTATGAAGGAGAGGTTTGGGAATCTCTAGAATGCTCTCCATCATCCATTTACCTTATAACCAGATAACCTCTCGAATGTGGACAAAACCGCTCTCAAGTCCTTTATAACAGTGGTTTTCAAAGTGGGGGCTGCCAGGGTGTAATTATTAATAAAAAAGGGGGATATATTCAGAAGTCTGTATTTTTAATGTGTTTTAAAGACATCTTGCAAAAGG
>JANDJT010000071.1:23000958-23005958 GCA_024331685.1 Stegophilus panzeri
GTGTATGTATATATATATATATATGTGTGTGTGTGTGTGTGTATGTATATATATATATATTTATGTGTGTGTGTGTGTATATATATATATATATATTTATATGTGTGTTTGTGTGTGTGTGTAGGAATCCACAGTGTGGACTTTGACTCGAGCTGCAGCAGAATCACGGCCATGAAGTCACTAGAAGGAGAGACAGTCCCTCTGAGGAACACAATCACCATCTCTAATGATGTGGAGGTCTCTCTCTCTCTCTCTCTCTCACACACACACACACACACACACACACACACACACACTTTCTCATGGTGTGTAATGAGGTTTTATTCTGGTGGTGAACTCAGGATAACTGGTAAACACACACAGACAGGTGGAGTAAAACACTCGAGATGATGTTAGAGGAAAATAATCAACGACAGGGTGGTGTGATTGATGTTTTATTCTTATTGCACCACATACTTTATATTTGTGTGTGTGTGTGTGTGTGTATGTGTGTGTGTGTGTGTGTGTGTGTTAGGTGTGGCTCAGTGAACTGTCCTCAGAAATGAAGGAGACGTTGAAGTTCCTGCTGTGCGAGTGCGTGAAAGCAGTGAAGGGAGGTGGAGTCGACCCCAACCGCTTCCCCTCGCAGGTTACACCGTTTAAATCTCCACTGAAATACAACTATTCAGTTATATTATAATAATAATTATAAATATCTATTACAATCATTCCGTCATAAAATAACATCATATTATCACTGAATTACTCCGATCAGATCACAGAGCATGGGGTGTGCTTTTTAAATTCCCTTGTAACAATCATTAAATATACCTATTATTATTATAATAATAATGTATAAATTTATGGTCACATAACATAATATAAAATATATTTAATAATGACATAGAATATGAGTTATATGACATGTTATAGACACATTATTTGAGAAATTATTATAAATTTATAATACAAGTAAAGGTACAAAAAAAGAAGAAGTAAATTATATAACTGTGTGTGTGTGTGTGAACAGATCCTGTGCCTGGCTGAACAGATCCAGTTTACAGAGGATGTAGAAAGCGCCATCCGTGAGCAGAACCTGCACCAACTGGAGCTGGAGCTGACGGCTAAACTGGAGCACTACACCGACACAAACGCTCGCGTCGAGTCTGCAGGTGCGCCCGCGAGTGTGTGTTTGATCAGTAAACGTTCGTAGCGGAATACGTTTACTAGCTAGCAAGCAAAAGGAGTTTGGTTTGCTAGTTCAAAGCTTTTGAAAGTTTGTGTGCTTTCAGAGTCCAGTGTGTTGCCCTCGAAGCTGAAAGCTCTGATCCTGGATGTGATCCATAACCTGTCGGTGGTGCGGGAGCTGCTGGAGGTTCAGGTTCGCAGCACGGACGACTGGACGTGGACGAAACGGCTGCGTTTCTACCTGGACACAGACCAGCAGCGCTGCGCCGTACGCATGGTGGACGCGGTGTTCGATTATACCTACGAGTACCAGGTCTCAACCCACACACACACACACGCTATTAAACCATATAATACACCGTACAATAAACCGTGTAATAGGCCACACAGAAGAAGAGATGAATAAATAGACACCCCCTTTTTTTTTTTGGTCATTTCTGTTTTTGTTCTATACTTAAGGGTAACGCTCCTAAGCTAGTGCACACTCCTCTGACGGATAAGTGCTACCTCACGCTGACTCAGGCCATGAGGATGGGTTTGGGAGGAAACCCGTACGGACCTGCAGGAACCGGCAAAACAGAGTCCGTTAAAGCACTGGGAGGACTTCTGGGCAGACAGGTTCTGGTGTTCAACTGTGATGAGGTACGTACACACACACACACACACACACACACACACACACACACACACACATATATCAATCTCAACATTGTGCTAAATCACATCATAATATTCTGAGAATTATGCTAGTAAAACACTTAGTGGCATGCTGTTACAGGAAACTAATCAGAGACGCGCTGATTGTTTTCCAATATCTAGGTTATTTTAGCATTTTATTCCTCTTATACTTCAGCAGTTTGCTGACACGTCATAATTTTTATCTGTTTATTGTTACATTTAACGTTCCACGAGACAATTTAGCAGTCGTTTTTCTCTCTCTCTCTCTCTCTCTCGCTCTCTTTCTCTCTTCTTGACGTTAATAAGACGCCTCGTGCCTCACGTCTGTTCTGAGGACTTTAGCACGTCCAGCTTCACCTCCGGGACCGGAGACTCCTTCCGATTTTTACTAAATAGCAGGTCATCATTAAAGGTGTTTAAATAAACCCGTTAGTGTGGAGTGTCCGCCGTACAAGTACACATGTACGCTGTTACTATAGAAACGGTGACGTGTTATAGAACGCGCGCATTAATGGAAACCTTCACTGCACTCATTTCAGAGCTGCTGTTATGGAAAATTAATCCACACTTCATCAATAACCAGTAACAATTATTGAGGTATGGCTTGACAAGGAATTTTAAGCAGAAGCCCACAATCTTAAATTTGTGTATGTGTGTGTGTGTAGGGCATCGACGTGAAGTCTATGGGTCGTATCTTCGTGGGGTTGATAAAGTGCGGCGCTTGGGGCTGCTTCGACGAGTTTAATCGTCTGGAGGAAGCCGTGCTGTCGGCTGTGTCCATGCAGGTCCAGGCCATTCAGGACTCGCTGAGACAGCACAGAGACACCTGTCACCTCCTGGGCAAAGAGGTAATATATAACATTCAGACTTGCAGCTGATTGGACAGTTACCAGTCTTTTATCTAGTGCTATAGAGGGAAGTGTGTGTGTTTGTGTTTGTGTGTGTGTGTAGGTGGAGCTGGACCGAAACTCCGGTGTGTTCATCACTCTGAACCCCGCTGGTAAAGGTTACGGAGGGAGACAGAAGCTTCCGGACAACCTGAAGCAACTTTTCCGCCCTGTTGCCATGACGACCCCGGATAATGAGCTCATTGCTGAGGTCATCCTCTACTCTGAGGGCTTCAAACAGGGGAAAGAGCTCGCGCACAAACTCACAGCTGTGTTCAACCTGGCCAGGTGAGTGCGCACGCACGCGCACACACACACACACACACACAGTGTATGATGCCGCCACGACTGTGTTTCACCGTGTTTTTCCGGTGATACGCATCAAATTTTTTGCATCCAACATACAGTATCTTTTAGAACGATGTCTAAAATGAATCCATGTAATGTTCTGGAAACATCTCCTGATCGATACCTTTTCAAATTTTTACACAGGTGTGTAGACTTTTTATATCCACTGTATATGAGCGTAGGGAGTCGTTGTTGTTGTTTATGTATTTGTGTGTGAGCGTTATTGATGATGGTGTGTGTGTGTAGGGAGTTGTTGACCCCTCAGCAGCACTATGATTGGGGGCTGCGTGCTCTGAAGACGGTGCTGAAAGGCTGCGGGAATTTATTACAGCTACAGAGGAAACAACACACACAAGGTAGTATTATTATTATTATTATTATTATTATTATTATTATTATTGCTAATGCTTCAGAAGCAGTGCGTTAAAGACTCTCCCTCCCCCCGCAGTCAGTGAGAGTGTGTTAGTGCTGCAGGCTCTCAGGTTAAACACGCTCTCGAAGCTGACGTTCTCGGACAGCGCTCGTTTCGACGCCCTGCTCAGGAGCGTCTTTCCTGGAGCGGACTTTAACGAGGTGCGCTACGAAGAGCTGAGGGCCGCCCTGCTGGGCGCTTATGAAGAAGCACACCTCGAGATCATACCTAGCCAGGTACACACACATTCGATGAAACGAATCCGATGTCTGACTATAAACAGCTCTCGGTAGTGCAGTTAGATTGCGTGTGTGTGTGTGTGTGTGTCTGTGTGTAGGTGAGGAAGGCTCTGGAGCTGTATGAACAGATGAGGCAGCGGATGGGCGTGGTCATGGTGGGTCCGAGCGGCTGTGGGAAGTCGACGGTGTGGCGTTTGCTGCGTGCCGCGCTGAAGCGTCTCGGGCTCACGGTGCAGCACCACACCGTCAACCCTAAAGCGCTGAGCCGACAGCAGCTGCTGGGACACATGGACATGGACACACGCGAGTGGAGCGACGGCGTCATCACCGCTGCTTCCAGACACGTCATCCGGGAACCTCAAGGTGACGCACACACACACATCTCCCTCAAAAGCTGTGGCCTTTCCTCCATATTGATTTTTCTCTCTCTCTCGCTCTCGTTCACTCTTTCTTTCTCTCTGTAGAGGTGAGTTCGTGGATCGTGTGCGACGGCGATATCGACCCAGAGTGGGTGGAGTCCCTGAACTCTGTCCTGGACGACAACCGCTTGCTGACGATGCCAAGCGGAGAACGCATTCAGTTCGGCCCGAATGTCAACTTCCTGTTCGAGACCCATGACCTGAGCTGTGCTTCCCCCGCCACCATCTCCCGCATGGGCATCATCTTTCTCAGGTAGCTGAGTACAACTTATAATCATGTCTAACATAATATAATCCTATATACAAGTGTTATACAAGTGTGTGTGTGTGTGTGTGTGTGTGTGTGTGTGTGTGTGTGTGGGACAGCGATGAGGACACTGACGTGAGCGCTCTGCTAAAAGCGTGGTTAAGGAGAGAGCAGGTGGAGAACAGGGACAATCTGGAGAACTGGATTAATGATTACTTCCAGCGAGCACTCGACTGGGTGCTCACACAGGTACACACACACACACACACACACACACACACACACTCAAAATGGAGTTATAATGTAATGTAAGTATTCTTTTATGTCGATATCACAGTGTGTGTTTAACTTCCTCTCTTTCTAGGGGGAGTGTGTGGTAGAGACCAGTCTGGTAGGGGCTGTCCTGAATGGTTTGTCCCATCTCGGGGGGGTGAGCGAGCGGGGGGAGTTTATAGTCGGGTTGATCCGTGGACTCGGAGGAAACCTGCAGCTCAAATCACGACAGGAGTTCGCTAAGCAGGTCAGAGAATGCGTGTGTGTGTGTGTGTGTGTGTGTGTGTGTGTGTGTGTGTGTGTGTGTGTGTGTTTATGTTTGTGCATGTG
>JANDJT010000071.1:23046271-23057953 GCA_024331685.1 Stegophilus panzeri
AAAAAAAAAAAAACACCCCCCAAAAAAAAAAAAGAGTTAGTAATATATGTTGTGTTAAAAACGCAAAGTAGTAAAGTAGACTTTTACTGGAGAAGGGGATTAAATTGTAGATGACTGCCATGAGCAAGAGAGCCAAAGAACCAGAGCACTGTAACGCTTTGACAGTTGACATGATGTACACGTTTTACTGATGTAAACAAACTGGTAATAACACTCACCAGCTCCAAACCAAGCAAGAACTTTTCTGTCTAAACCTGCTACAGTTTCAAACCTGTCAGTTAGGCTTGAGACGACCTCTGATAGTCATCGTACAGGACGGTATCGGCGACCGACAATACTCCATTACACTCCCATCAAAACCACGAGCAATACTACGGTCAATCAGCAGGCACCACAGGATGGTAGGATAACTATTGCGCATGATCTCACAAGCCTACCATCTCAAACGCCGTGACGAGAAAGTACAACACTGAAAGCATCCACAATCTAAGGCAAGCACTGGATCGTTTACTACTTTTTTAGCAATTCTGTATTTCGACGCTTCTGATAACCAGAATTTAAAAAAAAAAAAAAAAAAATGCAACACGTTTTTCTATTCCTGAAGCGCAACGATGTTTTTCGATATCTTGAAAAGGTGTGTTGGCGATTAGATCCTAATCCAGCGTGTATCCTTGTATGCTAACAGAACTAAACTCAAGACATCCTTGGATTACTATGCCAATCTATTTAGGATTATAACATGGAGTAACAACATTGCTTGCAACCTGCTGCTGAATTTTAAAAACTATATAATATACAGAAATAATTGGAACCCAGATCTGGAGGAATTCATGGATCATAAATGGCCCATTTACCATCATCATCATCATCATCATCATCATCTGTTAAATAATTATTTACTACCAAGCTCTGGTTGAAATTGCCTGAAGGTTTTTTTTTTGTTTTTTTGTTTTTTTGGAGTTTTTTTTTGGAGTTTCCCCTCCATAATATTTAATAGTCACACTGTGAAGAGATTTTTTGTGGACACATTAATTTGTATATGTGTGAGTGTATGGCAGGGCACTGTGGAATACCTCATGGAGCTTGCTGACTGTTTTGGCAGGGCTACAGGTGCAGGAGTTCCAATGTTCGGTCCCACAGGCACAGTTCCCTCCACAGCGCTTCACCAAGATGCATCGTGGGAAAAACACAGCATTGGTGGCTTTCAGTTCCTCCCGCAGGTTTATGGAGAAATTACGTGGCGTGCAGCTGTACAGCCTCACGTCGTCATAGAGACGATCCAGATCAACTGTCGGTCAGACACAGACAGAGGTCATGTCTGTGTGCAAATTTGTGCGATTGTGTGTGGGGGTTTGTTGTTGTGATCAGGAGTTACAATCAAAGAAGCCAGAGGAAGCATAATAACTGAAATGCAACAAGCCCATACACACATACACCTTACATAACTGAATAGGAATTTATGCCTCAAAGTGTTTGTGCATGTGAGTAGGGTGTAAGTGGAGGGAGGAGGACACACAGTTGCGTGATCTAATAAAAAAAAAAAAAAAAAGTGAACAGTTAACTACTCCTTTCCACCCACACTTCTGACTTCAGAAGGAATGTAGTAGTTTACTGTGCCTTAATCCCCGTGATTTTCCCAGGGGACTGTGGAAAGTAGCACCAAGCAGATCAGAGTCTGTGCCAGCAGCTTTACCCAGGGGTTTACAGCCTGTACCACTTTCCTTACCTTGTGGAATTTGGGCCTGTACCATCAGGTTTAATCAGAATTGTGTCTCTACCATTGACTTCACCCAGAAAATTGGAGTGGCAAAGTGTCTTCGTAATTTAAACACTAGGCTAGACACCACTACGATCATTCTCGGTATGTGTGTGTTGCTCACGTTTGTTTGCATGGTTGGCATGGTAGCTCCGTGGTATGTACTGGTGTGTATTTGTGTAGATAGAGTTCAGGTCCTGTCTCCAGGTGTGTGGGTTCAGGTGTTTAAGAACCTCCTCGACTGTACTGAACCCCGCAATGATATCATCCAAAACATCAGCTGATACTGGAGCATTTGAGACAGACACATCATCCTGAAGTGTGAGAGAGAGAGAGAGAGAGAGAGAGAGAAAAAGTGTAAGTGAAAAAGGAGACAGACAGATATAAAGAGATAAGACAGCAAAGGAATAGATAGAGAAAGAAAAATAAGTTAAGACACAAAGAGAAAGAATAAAGTAAAGAGATAAGAATGAAAATGGCGGACATTGTGGAAGAAAATCTGACACTCTGTATTTACAACAGTGCATGAATACGGTCAGAGCTATTACACCATCTAGAACTGGGAAAAAAACTGAATTGATGATGGTGTGTGTGTGTGTGTGTGTGCACGCTGCACGCTTACCGACACAACTGTGACAGCCTCTAAGTTATTCAAATAAGACAGAGGAGCATCAACCTGAGAGACATGGAAAGAAACCGAGAAAGAGAAGAAGAGAGACATACAAGCTGAATCACTGAATTAATCTCGAAGCTAAAAGGAGTCTTCACTTCACACACTAACATATCACACACTCTCGCCAATACACCGATGTACTCCCTGTAATCCAGATCTATTCAAACTCCACCCCCCTCCCCCCCCCATCAGCCCTACGTTACAGTTCTTTTCCAGAACTTGCTCCCTAGAAACTTAGCCTTTTTTTTTTTTAAAACCATTTTTGGGCAAATTTTTCTGTGCCATCCCTAATACATGTACTTAACTGATGTTAACTGTATACTTATTTAATTACAGATAACTTTGTTAACATACAATGATTGAACACTTGTGCATCATGCCAATCATTCCTGATTGATAGGCTCCTCTAACATGTTTATTAGAGATTTTAAAAGGGGGATACATCAGGACCTGTATGACTGAATGTTCCTTGGGAATTGTTGCCTATACTACCGGCTTTGCGTTGGGAATTGTGGCCAAATATCACCAGCTTTACCCTACACTGTAGAGCTTTAACCACAGGATGGGGGCCTGTATGTCTGCATTTACCCTGGAGAACGATCCTCTACCACCAGATTTACCCTGGGAATTGGGTCCTGTACCACAGGCTTTACCCTGGGGATGTTGCCTGTATTAGCAAGTTTTACCTGAGGAATCATGGCCTGTACCACCAATTTTACCCTAGAGAATCATGGCCTGTACCACCACATCTACCGTGGGGATCATGGTGTCACTGCCTGTACCACCGGTTTCACCTAGACAATTGTGGTCTATACCACTGATCTTTCGTCTGGGATTTGTGGCCTGTACAGTACATTTGAGCTTTGAACTCAATCAGATCGGGGCTATACAAATAACTTCATCAGAAATGTGGTTTGTACTACCAGATTTAACCAGGAGGTCTATACCACCAGTTTTACACTGGCGATGGCTTGGACAGCAGGTTCCCAACCCTGGTTCTGGTGTAACCCACCACCACCATCGACATGTATTGTATTTCTTCCTTCTGTAACACATCTGATTCAACCAATCAGCTCCTTAACAGACCTTCCTAAATTGAAATGGATGTGTTGGGGACAGGGGAAAACACTGAAATGTACAGGACATGGGGAGCTCCAGGACCAGGGTTGGGAACCTGTGGCAACCAACATCATGAAGAACGAACGCTCTTCTGACATTTTTATAAGGGGGGAAAAAAAAAAAAAAAATCACGCATTTGTATTTTGTTGTTAAAATGCAGAGCCCCTAGACAAAATGTGTAAAAGTCTGCAGGTTATTTGTACATTTATCTCGGGGTATTTTCCGTCTCACTCGTACCCTCCTCATTTTCAAGAGGCTATTTGGAACGGCTTAAACATACTGATTCTGGAACATTCTTCACTAATATTTACACAAAGCGTTTAGTGGAGAGCAGCTGCTTCTGGAAACTCGTGTGATTGTGTGTGTGTGTATATTAAGATGACAGAACGAGAGAAGTCCTTAAAACTCTTTACACTCTATGACCGAGGCTCTTGGAACACAGAGAGCGTGACTCACCAGCAGGGAGTAGCAGAGTTTGAATCCCGGCTTGGCCACAAAGAAGTCATCAGATTTGAACGTGATTCTGAGCATGTTGTTTTGGGATGTGATGGGACTCGGGGCTTTCCGTCCACACCAGGGACCCCAAGTGATGGTGCTGCTTTCCGAAATATCATCAACCTCCACAAAATCATGTCTACATACACACACACACACACACACACACACACACACACACACACACACACAAAAATGCTAAAGCTAATGCTGTCAACAGCGATGGAAATTGAATAGGCTGTAAATATCTTTAACTAGTGACAGTTGAAGGCTACTAGCTTCCATTCATCATTAGCCATGTTCGCATGTTTGGTCAAAGTATTCCTTTAGATGTGTTCCTGACCTCTGTTACTTTATTCCGTGTAACCTTTATTTGATCGTATATTTTTATTATCCGGTTATTTAAACTATACACTTTAACCACATTATATATAAAGAAGTAAACTGTAATTATAAAAAAAAAAATATGGTCTTATTTGATCACATTCTATTTAACAAGTTCATTATGTTATATAAAAACTATTTTGTTATCACTCTATCCACTTATCAATTCATCTATTCTTCCTCCCATCCACCCACTCATTCTTCAGCCCATCCAGCCAGACAGCCCCTCGTCCTTCAGCACATCTAGCCAGCCAGCCCTTTGTTCTTCAGTCCATCCACTCGTCCTTCAGCACATCCAGCCAGACAGCCCCTCGTCCTTCAGCATATCCAGCCCCTCGTCCTTCAGCACATCTAGCCAGTCAGCCCTTTGTTCTTCAGTCCATCCACTCGTCCTTCAGCACATCTAGCCAGTCAGCCCCTCATCCTTCAGCACATCCACTCGTCCTTCAGCCCATCCAGCCGGTCATCCACACGTCCTTCAGCCCATCCACCCGGTCAGCCACCCGTCCTTCAGTCAGCCACCCGTCCTTCAGCCCATCCACCCAGTCAGCCACCCGTCCTTCAGCCCATCCACCCAGTCAGCCACCCGTCCTTCAGTCAGCCACCCGTCCTTCAGTCCATCCACCCATCAGTTCATCCACTCATCCTTCAGTCTATCCACTCAGTCAGCCACTCACTAAATTTAACTGCTTTTACCCAACAGTACTGTTAGAACAGTTTTTTTTTTCTCTGATAAAAGTTAGCTTGTCACCTGCATACACCATCCCTCCTATCTCTCACCTGCACATGTTGTTCTCAGGCTCCTCCAAACCAAACCTCCCATCAAACTCCAGCAAAACACGTGTGAAGGGTGGGGCCAGCAGTTTCCATGACAGCAGGAGGTTGCGCGGGTAGGCGTTTGGGTACCGTGGGCTCTGGATCTGGCCGCCTGCCATCACCATGACGACCTCCTCATGGCGGAACAAATCTGTAAGATGATGGGTGATCTTTAGCAAGACAAAAAGGGGGGAAATGACCATAATTATGCAAGAGAGACAGACAGCGAGAAGGTGATGGAAACAAATAGAAAGAAATGAAACAAACAAACAAAGAAAGAGAGCAGCAAAAAATGATTACCCACTGACCCAAGGAGCCACCTTGCATACAGACCCTGCAAACTCATTATTATTCGAAAAGCTATTTTCTTATTCATGAGGCCTTTTAAAAATATGAACATGTTTTAAGCCTTAGTACTGTGAATGCGGGATCAAGAGGAAGGCTGAGCAAAGAAACACTAAAACAGCTGTGACTATCTGTTTTTCCTCACACTTACCCAAGTGTGAGCATGATCTTAAAAGACAGACCGACAGTTCTGATCTGTATCTTTCTAATTAACACCCTCACACATCACGTTCTCTCGTTCGTGTTCTTTCTTTCTCTTTCTCTCTCTCTCTCACACTCACACGGAGCATTGTTGCAAAATGCACTCATGCTGGACAACTTTCACACTTTTTCCTCAAGTTCTAAAACATTTGATTTTTGCTACTACTTTTTCATTTTAAGAAACCTTTCTCACACCACCAGTCATAACATGTCTCTCTGTCTTTTTTTCTTATTCTCTCCTCTCTCTTTTGCGCGCTCTCTCTCTCTCTCTCTCTCTCACACACACACACGAAGCAGAGAGGAAGGATACAGCTGACAGGACAATCCATCTACCACCATGCAGATAACAAAAAAAAAACAAAAAACAATAGACAGACAGAAAGAGAGAAGGAGTGAGGGAGACAGAAACATGCACTGTTTAGTAAAAATAATGTTCAGTCCTAGTATGGTAACATTGTCTTAATGGGAGGGGGGGGGGCTTCTTAGAATAGAAATACAGAAAGAATTCCACAAATCAGTCACATACACATAATAATACCCGTGAATTTGACTCTTTACTTCCTGCTAATCTGAACATTTCCCATTATTATGGCCCTTTCTATTCCATCATTCCCAAATTCTTACTACTCATTAAAACACACTCAATCCAGCACTTTACTTCCCGTTAATCCATCAGTTTCCTTTGCTCCTTGTTAAATCCGAATCTTTACTTTCCACTTATCTAACCCCTTACTATTCACAGAGCAGGTCCGTCGTTCATACAAATCAGACCTCCCGTCAAGCTGAAAGTTTACGTCTCATTAATCGGCCATCTTAACACCCACTAACTTCCAATCAACTTCTACTAATCCAATTATCTACCACCATCTTGTCCAACTTTTTGCTTCCTGCTAATCAGATCATTTACTTTCTGCCAATCAGTTATTATTTTCTGCTAATCTTATTATCCATATTCAGTGTCCTCGCTAAATCCAACCCTTCCATCCCTTCATTACCTGCTAATCTTACTTCCAGGAAATCCTGCTAATTTGATTGTATGCTTCCTGCTAAATCAGACGTTAGGCCTCACACAATCTGACCCTTTCATTTGCAGCTATTCAACACTTTACTACTACTTATCGAACTACTCGTTCCTGCTAGTCCAAACCCTCTACTCCTTTTGCCTCCTGCCAAACCAACTCCTCCACTTCCCATCAATCCGTACACTGTTTCCTTCCAGTCTTACAAAACCTCTCTACTTCAATCCAGCTAATCTGTAAACCACTGGCCTTCTCAATTCTTGCTAATGAAATTCATACCCCCAACCAATTTCGTCATTCGCTTTCTGCTAATTCATACCCCCTACCAATTTCATCATTCAGGTCCTGCTAATTCATACCCCCAACCCATTTCATCATTCAGGTCCTGCTAATTCATACCCCCAACCAATTTCATCATTCGCTTTCTGCTAATTCATACCCCCAACCAATTTCATCATTCGCTTTCTGCTAATTCAGCCCTTCCCACTTAGGAGCTGCTTCATTTCCAGTTAATATGACTGTTCACCTCTCATGACATCAGACTTCTCCTTCTGTTAAAATTAGACTCTCTGAAATTTACAGTTTATTTATTTAATCAATTCAACCTGGAGATCTAACTCTCATGAGTGTGTTACTGTTTGTGCATGTTAATGTAAGGAAAAAAAATGTGTGTGTGTGTATATATATATATATATATCTTTGTGAGGACCAAATGTCCTCATAAGAATAGGAATATCCGACAGTTTTGACACTGTGGGGACCAGCCAAATGGCGACCAACCAAAACTGCAGCTTAAAGAAAACAAACAATGTAAAAAAAGAGATATTTTTATTTGTAGTTATTTGGGGTCCGATTTAGTTATAGCGTAGCATTAATTAGCTGCATTAAAACCATGTCAGTTAAAGGTCCTCACAAGTGGAGTCCAATGTGTGTGTGTGAGAGATTTCCCCAATTTGTAATTTCTAACAAACAGCTAAATTTTCTCAAAAATGATGAATCACCACATACAAACAAAGACACTATCTACAAAGAACACATGTTCTCTCTTTCCAGTCTGGAAAGAGACACTCTCGCCTTCATCTCACACACCAAGCGCAGTGTGTGTGTGTGTGTGTGTGTGTGTGTTCTCCAAAGCAGTGCATGCTTCATATCATTGTACACTTTTATACTCATGGAATAAATATGGAATGGAAATTTCCCGGCACACACACACACGCATGCACACATATACCCAAACACATCCTGAGGTCATTTTTGTCACACCCTGATGTAACACACACACTTATTATTTCTCCATGACATGGTAGAGATGGGCCATCAACATCGGAGATGGAAAAGGATGGCATTGTTGGTGTGTTGGTGTGTGTGTGTATTGGACCAAATACACTTGTTACCCTGAGCTGTAAAGACAGGGTCAGTAAGCAGCGAGGAAAGTGTTACACCCTGTCCATCCCCCCGTCCCCCACACACACACATAATGGGTGTGTGACAACCCTGCAGCTCATCAGCTCAAAATAAATCCCATTAAACCATTACACACTGTGTAACACACCCCATTCAGGGGTGGACAAATCATAAACTCATTAGCAAGCTGACCAGGCAAGTATAAGCTCCAATATTCTGCAGTGTCCTGTAATTCTGCTGCTCAGAAACCTGTTCTGGACTTCATCACAATCCTATTACCTGTTCTGGAACTCCTCATGCCTGATTGAGACCCAGTTTACACTTGGTCATTTCATGCATCTTGAGTATCAGAACTCTAAATCACAATCCAGGATCCAGAGTTCTGTAAAACAGCATCTACACTACACCTTTAAAAGTGAATAAACCATCTGCATTGGATAAAATGTGACAAGTCATTCCAAATTGTTGAGCAGTAAAGCTTTTTATACCTTTTCTAGACATCTCAGAAATCATGCCCTAGATATCTCCACATACTTTGTTTTAAATGCAGAAATCCTATCCAAAAAAAATAACGCATTTAAAAACAACATATGATCTCGTGTAACTTCTCATACGTCGGCTCTCTGATCAGACTCAGGCTGATGCGTTTTATGGCATGAGTTCACGTGCTGTTGATCAATACAACACAGATCAGGGAGGTGAACAAAGGAAACAAGTTCTCTTAAATTCACATTGGCTCTAGCTAAGAATCCTAAGAGGATGTCTGTGTCTCATCAGTATTGGGTTTTGGCCAGTACTCAGAGCTTTGTTATCAATTTGAGATGAACATCTAAACATCTACAAATATCTCCAAACTCCAATATATCCAAATATCTCCCATCTCAAATATCTCCAAACATCTCCAATATCTCCAAACACCAATATGTCCCAATATCTGCTTTAAATATACCTAGAATTTATCTAACTACAGTCTTTCCAGAGAATTTGTTCATCTACAGTAATCGCTTTTATTCTGGTCGGGGGTGGTGGTGGATCCAGAGCCTATCCTGGAAACACTGGGCATGAGGCAGAAATACACCCAGAATTGTACAGCAGTACATCATAGAGCACCATGCGCATACACACACGCCTCTGGGCAATTTAGCATAATCCACCCCCTTGTTAGCCTGTTTTGAAAGGTGGGAGGAAACTCATGCATACGTCCAGAAAAATGAAAAAAGAATTAATCTGTTGCGTAATGTCTCATACTTGTTCACAAACATGTCCAAACCCCTTATATCTGTCGATATCTCCAAAAACCTTGTACATCGCTGTAGAGGCCTACGAAACTCATCGCACCTGTTCTGGATGCAATGAAGGTCCTGATGCAATGATTCCTGGTCTAGATATCTAAAATCGTAATCTACAGTAAAACAGCAGGACATATGATTTCTTTACAAACTTCTTAGTATGCTCTCAGAAATTATGAAGAAGACGATGACGTTATTTGTCACATATACATTACAGAACAGTGAAAATTTCTTCTTCGCCTATCTCAGCTTCTTAGGAAGTTGGGGTCAGAGCACAGGGTCAGCCATAATACAGAGCCGCTGGAGAGGGTTAATGGCCTTGCTCAAGGGCCCAACAGTGGCAAGGTACCAAACTTTTTCTTGTCACTGGAGTGGTACCATCAAGGGGACATATTTTGTACCTTTATTATTTTACTTAACACATTTTTTATTTAATTCAAGGTACACAACTGAACCTTGAAGACCATTGATGTACGTTTTAAAAGGTAATTAAAAAAAGGTACTCCATGTACCCTCTCAGATAAAAGAAAAATATATATACACTGCATTCTTTAAACAGCTGATGGTCACGTGCCTGAGCTAGAAGGTCAGCTCGGTGGTAAATCGGTGCGACACAAATGTAAGCAAAAGTGATTTGTGAGTAAATAAAGAAAAGTCACGTTCTCGCGCCCTGGAGATGACACTGAACTGAATGACGCGTTATAGAGTGAACAGGTGTGACGGAGCTGAGGGAGAAAAAACTGAGGACTCACCTTCTCGGCGCGTGTTTGTCGCGCGCGGCGATTTGTCGGCTCGCACCTGAGCACCGCGCGCACCGACCAGCGGCAAACACACGAGCGAGAGCGCGAGCAGGCGCGCGGCCCGCCAGATCACCGCCGCCGACCTCATGCGCGCGTTAAAAAGGTTCAATTCACGCAACTGTTTCTGTTCCTTTCACTCTTGTTTTGCTTTTTGTTGTTTTTGTTTTTGTTTTTTTTACATAACGCACGAGGGAGCAGTGTGGAGTGAGTAGATCCAGGTGCGGGTCCGGGTTTGTCTGCGCGCGTTTCTGCTTTGTCCGGGTTCGGATATTTTTGCGTGCGTGCGTGCGCGCGCGGTGAAGCGGCGTGCATACGCTACTCACTCACGCGGACTGGAGAAAACTTTCTAAACTCCAGACAAACTTCCGAAGTTATTGCGTAAATTCCGCTGCGTAGTTCAGCAGACTGGCAGTGGGGTATGAGTGTTTCCGGGTCTTTTCAGGGGAAAGTAGCTACTGCACGCTACAAAAAGGGCTCTAGGTGACACCGTGTGACGTCATACGTTAAGGATGACGTCGTCGTGATTATTTGCCTTTGCAGGTGTTACATGAAGAAGGTTCTGAAGGTGTTTACAGTAGAATAGAGTAGAGTTTGAGTTTGATCAGTTAATAAAATAATTAAAGTAACATCGCACGAGTAAGAGTACTGGTGTATTGAAATATCAGCACGGTTGTGAATCAGCTGTGGGCACGAGGCCGGAGGTAATCACGGCCATACCGGTGTTCAGTACAACAGCGCGATTGCGAGTTTAATATTGCTTTTATACAACAGTTCCATAAACAAGAAATGAATAACGGTCATTTCAGAAACATTATGGCCAAATATTTCATTTCTTTTTGCTCTGTCAAAGAAAATAGTTTCCTAAGAAGCCACAGCTGGACAGAGCGTAGCATGTTGACTGACTGGTGTCCTGTAGTACGTGTAGAAACGGTTTCTGTTTAATGAACTATTACTAGAATTTGATTGCTTGAATTTTTGTAGAATTTGTTATATTGAATATCAGCACTATTGGAATGCCGCTTGTCCAATCAAATGAGTGGACCGGAACAAGCTGTTGATTATATAGATTATGATATAGATTATTTGTTATAGAAAGAAAACGTCTTTGGTCTCAGCACCACAAACTAACTATTTATATATTTACAAAAAAACCCCCCAAAAAACTAAAAAGATTGGGTTGTTGGGAATGATGACTATCAGTGATTTGTTCTTTGGGAAAATGCTGATTAGTGATTGGTCACTTTTAACAATAGTGATCAGTGATTGGTCTTTTGGGAACAAAGATTATTAGTGATTGCTCGTTTGGAACAATAGTGATCAGTGATTGGTGCTTGGGAACAATAGTGATCAGTGATTGGTCCTTGGGAACAATAGTGATCAG
>JANDJT010000071.1:23071729-23084108 GCA_024331685.1 Stegophilus panzeri
GAGAGAGGGGGTGTGTGTGTGTGTGTGTGTGAGAGAGAGAGAGAGAGAGAGAGAGAGAGAGAGAAGGGGTGTGTGTGTGTGTGTGTGAGAGAGAGAGAGAGAGAGAGAGTGTGTGTGTGTGAGAGAGAGAGAGGGTTTGTTTATTTTAGTTTATGCCAGGTCATTCTTCAATTACTGTCTGTCTGTCTGTCTCCAACTGTCTGTCTCTCTCCAACTGTCTGTCTGTCTGTCTCTCTCCAACTGTCTGTCTGTCTGTCTCTTTCCAACTGTCTCTCTCTCTCCAATTGTCTGTCTGTCTGTCTACAACTGTCTGGCTGTCTGTCTCTCTCCATCTGTCTGTCTCTCTCTCCCATTGTCTGTCTGTCTCTTTCCATCTTTCTCTCCATTCTATCTAATTCCCTCTCTGCAGGAGCTCAGTTAGAGAGTGAGCGCGAGACAGAAAGAGAGACTGATATTAGGAGAGAGAGACGCATGTTCTGTGGTAATAAGAGTGTGCCTGCTGAGTCTGGTGTATAATTAATGAGTGTATTTATAGATTAGCATCGTGGCGCTAATATTTTAAATTCATTATGGCCATAAGTGGCCTCTAGATTCTCACACACACACACACACACACACACACACACACACACACACTCGCATCGTGCTAGCCACCATCTCTCTCTCTCTCTCTCTCTCTCTCTCTCTCTCTCTCTCTCTCTCTTATCCTTGTCTCACTGCAACAGAGACCAATCATTAAGAGAATTCCCCACAGGTGTACCCTCCTTAACCACTCCCCTTCTCCGGCTCCACACCCTCTAATGTAGATTTAAGCAAAACTTCATCACAGTTGTAAATCAGGGGTGCTAAAACTTATTCATTTCGAAGCGCTGGAGCGCTGCACCACACAGATTTCATTACAACTTTTTTTTTACCTTCATATTAATTCATTCAGCTTTTTATTCCGGAACACCTGCAGCTGTAGGAGATTAAAGTGAACATTATTTATACTTCTCAGGTTTTAGGTTTGAAATGAACCCCAGACAACTGCACTTACAACTAAAAGGTAACCATAGCAACCTTGGTACTAACTGATGGTAATCTCCACCATGGCTATGTGATTTAAGACAAAAAGCAATACAGTTAGGGATCTCCTGGATATACATCACTGTAACCATGACAGCTGGCGTGGTGTTTTGGTGATGATGGTGGAGTGAGAATGTTAGCTACATATAATAACAGCTCGTGCAATATCATTCAGTTATGAGGACATGACTGCTGAATGTACAATAAGTCCAAGATCTCATCCGGTGTCTGTCTGTCTCTCTCTACCTGTCTGTCTCTGCCTTTCTGTCTGTCTCTCCAGCCGTATGTCTGTCTCTACCTGCCTCTCTCTCTCTCTCTCTCTCTCTCTCTCTCTCTCTCTCTCTCTAGCTATATGTCTGTCTCTCTCCAGCTGTCTGTCTCTGCCTTTCTGTATGTCTGTCTTTCTCCAGTTGTCTGTCTCTCTGTCTGTCTGTTTGTTTCTCCAGCTGTCTGTCTCGCTCTCTCTCTAACTAGTTTCAGTTTTCATCTGTCTGTTTCTGTCTGTTTTTTAAAGCTGTATGTCTGTGTGTTTCTAGCTGTGTGTCTGTTTCTGTCTGTCTCGCTCCAACTGTCTATCTGTCTCTTTCCAGCTGTATGTCTGTCTCTACCTGTCTGTCTCTCTCTACCTATCTGTCTGTGTCTCTCCAGCTGTCTGTCTCTGCCTTTCTATCTGTCCCTTACTAGCTGTCTGCCTGTCTCTCTCTCTCTAGCTGTATGTCTCTTGTGCCCTGTCTGACTCTCCAGCTGTCTGTCTCTCTCTTTCTAACTGTCTGTCTGTCTCTTTCTGCCTCTTTCCAGCTGTAGGTCTGTCTCTACCTGCCTCTCTCTCTCTAGCCATCTGTCTGTCTTTCCAGCTGTCTGTCTCTCTCTCTCTCTCTCTCTCTCTCTCTCTCTCTCTCTCTCTCCAGCTGTTTCTCTCTGTCTGTCTGATTATTTTGCTATAACAGCGTGTGCCCATAAGTGAATTATTATTTATTTATTACTGGCTAAAATATTGCTGTAGATTCTAAATGTTTTTTTTTTTGCCTTGCAGGTTTTCCCATTAATAACCCAACATTGTTGTTCAAATACATCACGAAGAAAAACAAAACATATATTTATTGCTGATTTCTGGGTAAAAAGATTCAGTATCCAGAAAACGCAGTATAGTGCTGCTAATTTAACAAAAAAAAAGGACTTTCAGAGCCCAGTTTGCTGCCTCGGTGATCGATGCGTTTGCCATTTTGACTTGACTTCAATTTTTTTTACTACCACATGTGGTTTAGAGACCATCTATCAACTGACCACAGATGAAAGAGTTGTGAAAACACAGAACATCCTTTAAGTAAACATACAAAAAAAACATATCCTTAAAAGCACAAGCCTAATGACATGTAAACTACTACTACTACTACTACTACTACTACTTCTACTTCTACTACTACTACTACTACTACTAATAATAATAATAATAATAATAATGAGTAGAAGAAGGAGAAGAAAAGAAAATGAGCATGTCAGTGAGCATAGCTTATCGCTGAGGGGAATACAGATTTATATCCATGACAGTCAAAGTTAAAAAGTCTTTATAGTTTAAATACTGACCAGGCTTATCTTCAAATTGGCTGTAGATGATATCCATATAAAGGATTCAGGAGTTATTATTATTATTATTATTATTATTATTATTATTATTATTATTATTCCTCATTCATTTTTATTCCTCTTAGACCAAACAATACATTTCCATCCATACATTAAGATGTTCATTAGTATTCTATATATGTTCATAGTATTATTTTATTTATTTATTTATAGATTTGTTTTAGCAAGAAGGATTCTCTGAACACCTTGATTGAATATTTAACAGATTCCAGGGCAATGAAAGTATTAAAAAATAATCTCTAGGTGTTTTTCTTGGATATTATATGGAAAACTGAAAGGTACTAAGTTATCTGACGCTTTAGTAAAAAGCAACTACGTGTGTACGTTAACTCAAGTAGACGCGTAAATAGAAGACTTTATTTTTACTCGAGTATTATGTTACCAAAGATATAACTACTGAACTTTTGCTGAAGTAGTAACAAAAAAATCCTTAACAAAAAAGTCTGTAACACTCCCACAGAGTTCATATATAGAGTGAGCACACTTGCAGAGTTGTCTGTTACACAGTTTGTGCGTACATGGCGTTATCAATATGGTGTCCAAAATGGGAAACAATAACCTACGCCAGTATGCGTAGAACAGACAGAAAAAAATGCATTTTTTTTTTCTGTGTAGTCACATATGTGATGATATATATTATAACAGCTTCAAAATAGCACTAGTAGTGGTAGCTACTGCTGAGAACTGGTCCACGAGCATTTGTTGAGGGTGAGGAGAGAGGGAAGGCCCAGGACAGCGAATCGAGGTCAGGCACGGTCCGGTTCTCAAAAACTAATTTGATTGATCGATTAAACAGAGCGTCTGACCTGCAGATTTTGAGAATGATCGATTGCAATTTAATGGTCTCTGTAGCAGCTCCCGAGGTGTCATTTTACCCAGAAATAGAGCTCCAAAGTCGGCTAAAATGCCGTGTTCTATGTCCATAGAGCTTAGAAGCAGAGGCATGGTTTTCTTTTGAAAGCTACTGAAGAGCTTTATTATAGTATAGAACGTGGAATATGTCAGTTTGTTGCGATCTGCAATCAGTCACTTCACAAGTACGGACGATTCTCGTTTTGGTAACGGCGCAGGTTGTCATGTGACCACTCTCTATATTTTAAGTCTGTGCGTGAGACACACTTAATACTCGTTTTTTAAAAAGTTCTCGAGAAAACAAAGTGTGAACAGAGTCTGTACATTAAGTACCTTTAGCTGTGCTCATAAAAAAGGATGGAGAAATAAAACCTGTGAGAAATAGAAGTACTTTCTCTCTCGCGCGCGCTCGCTCTCTCTCTCTCTCTCTCTCTCTCTCTCTCTCGCGCTATCCTTTCTTCCGAAACTCACACACACACCTCTTCCAGCATCTCAGTACACTCAAAGTAGCATTAACGTTGCAGGTGTGTCTGTGTGTGTGTGATGACACTATGCTGAATGTTTTAAAGTTCCATTTACAAGATTAAATCTTTCACTAACGTTCAACCATCTTTCAGCTCTCTCTGACCTCAAGCAAACGCACACATTTTTTTTCCCACAAAATACTACACGGAATTTTGCAGCATTTTCACTTACATCTGTAAAATGGGTAAAGACGGAGAGAAAGACAGCGAGAGACGGCGAGAGAAAGAGGTGCGAATACCGGGTGGCGTGCTAACATGGCTGAGTAAAAGAATAAAACCTTGAACGTGAATAAAAACGTGAGTAAAAACGTTTTCTCGGGAAAATGACCAGGTTTAAGGTCTGCAGCATTAAATGTTAAACTGGAAACAGATTTTATTTTTTTAAATCCATGAATTGCTGTGGTGTACAAGAATTCAAACTTTGAGAGGAAAGTTTAGAGGAGGCGGCGACCAATTTCCACCAAATTTGATGCCACCATTTTTATATAAACTACAGGAGAATTAATACAATAAACTCAGGGCTATAGTTTAGATTTCATTGTTTGAGATTGTTCTTCAACTTTTAGCTACTTCACATTCCATTAGTTTGCCTCACAACTCCGGGGTTCTGGGTTTGAATCTTGACATGTTCTCCCTGTGGTTCAGGGGTTTCCTCCGGGTACTCCAGTTTCCTCCCCAGGTCCAAAGACTTGCGTTTGTGAATGTGTGTGTGAGATTGTGCCCTGCGATGGATTGGCACCCTGTCCAAGGTGTCCCCCTGCCTTGTGCCCTGAGTTCCCCGGCTCCAGGTTCCCCGCGACCCTGTGTAGGATAAGCAGTACGGAAAATGGATGGATACCGCTGAATGTCGTTTCAAGACCATAGGTCAGTACAAAAATAAGAAAAATACTTATTCCTGATGTTTTATTTGTTCCCGACATAATGTTAGATGCAAAAACAAAGAAAGAGTCAATTCAGGAAAGCAGAATGGTACTGGGAATTCCATTGTTCTCCATTACAGTCAAGCTGTAAATATCATTATTATTATTTTGTTTCATTTTTGGGCACAAAAGTGGCTGTGGATCTGGAGCGTATCCCGGGAAGACTGGGCACGAAACAGGAATACACCCTGGATGGGATGCCAGTCCATCGCAAGGAACTGCACACACACACACACACACACACACACACACACACACACACACACACACACACACACACAGACAGTGTCCAACCTGATAATTTTCCAAATGCCGAGAGAAGGTTTTAGTTTACATTCACACCTTAGAGGGAAAGTTAGTGTAGCCAATCCATATACTGGCATGATTTAGGGAGGTGGATAGAAACCCAGAGGAAACCCACAGGCAACATGTGAAACTCCTGTACAGACAGTAACCAAAGATTAGGCTCAAGCCAGGAACCATGGAGCTGTGAAGTAGCAATGCTATATGTCCATCTTGCTAAATAGTAGCCAAGACCAATGATCAGTTCATCACACATACTACATGTGCTCCAGTATTTTATAATTACTGATAAGACACACGACATTAAGGATGCAACCAAATACAAATATATTTGGAGTGAACAGATACTGTAATGTGATCTAAACAAATACAAATAGGAGGCGTTCTACTTACGAGGGAACCGGACTAGAAGTTATACTGCATGACTAGAAGCTAGTTTTTTCAACATTGACTTATGGACAACAGGTGAAAATCGAACTCTGCCATTCTTATTCTGCTTGAATCAGCCCCCTATCTTTTCTATTTGGGTGGGAAAGTTTAGGGCAGTGGTACCTCAGTGGTTAAGGTTCTTCTGAACCTTCTAAACCTACTGTTGGTTCTTCGACCTTCTGAACCTACTGTTGAGAAGGTCGTGAGTTCCAACCCCAGCACCGCCAAACTGCCACTGTTGGGCCCATGAGCAAGGCCCTTAACCCTCAACTGAAATAAATGTAAGTCGCTCTGGGTAAGATTCTGGATAAGAGCGTCTGCCAAATGCCGTAAAATGTAAAGTTTATAATGGAGACGTGAACGTTATAAATCAACAGTAAAGGTGCACAAGGTGCAGTTGCTGGTTTTGGACTGTATTTTCATGCAGTTACCCAGACTGCATCACTGATATCTAATCCTCTGGATCAGCTCCATAAGCTTGGCTGCTTGTATGTATTATTAGTCAAGTAGAAAACTCAATTCAAAAACATTCCAACAACACAATCAGGATTAGCCAGCAACCTGCAGCCAATGTGTCAAACAAGATGAATGGCCACGCACAAGTGGTCCGCTTGTGTGCTTGGTCAGCTTAGCGGACTCGAACGAATACCTCACGTAATATTCTCACAGCAAGAGGTTTGGAAATCCTAGGACTCCTAGAGTTTGAATTGTATACTAATTATGCATGTTGTCAAAGTCAGGAAGAAGCTGTGACTGTAGTTCCTTCCAACAGGCCAAATCTGGACTGACCATCACACCCATATTGCTTGTTGAACATCCCGTTCCAGATTTATTTCCCTTTTGCTGTTATAATAACCTCCTCCACTCTTATGAGAAGGCTTTCCACTAGATTTTGGGGCGTGGCTGTGGGGATTTGTGGTGGTCATTCAGCTACAAGAGCGTTAGTGAGGTTGAGGTCAGGCGCTGATGTTGATGTGAGGAGGCTCCAGTTCCAGTTCATCCCAAATTTGCAGTTGGGTTGAGGTCAGGACTCTGTGCAGGACACTCAAGTTCTTCTACCTTCTTCCAACCTTCACACAACACGTCTTCATGGAGCTCGCTTTGTCCACTTTGTATCTCGCTGGAACATGTTTGGGCTTCTTAGTTCCAGTGAAGGGAAATTAGAAAATTTCCCTTCCAACTTTGTTGGCAACAGTTTGGAGAAGATTTGGAGAAGTTTGGAGAAGAACTGTTTGGAGAAGAACTGCATATGGTATGGGTGTGATGGTCAGGGCTCAACAACATTCTGGCTATGTAATGTATTTTGACAAAATACCTGGTTAGACTTCCAGGCCATGTCCTGCAGTTGATGGACTTGGTTCGCTTGTTGGCTGATGAATTTATACTCCAAACATTATCATGATTACTAACCAAGCAATAGGACAACTTTATAGACTTCAAATGAAGTCAGTGGTGACTAGGAGTAGAAACGTATCACTATTTATACAAGTCGCATTGTCCGTTTTGTAGACATTACAGGTTACAAAGGGTACAACAGCAGGTGTTAATTATATTGAGAACAAGGCTCGTTTGTTTTTTGGTGGAATATTATTTCATAATGTACTGAAGCTTAATATTCGACCTTAATATTCGACCTCACATTCAGAGATGTGAAAGTCAAAGTTGGGCTAACAATCAGGGTCTCGAGACTTCTGATCTAAATCTGCAAATCTTTCAAAACATTTGACAGGTGTTTCATTCAAGAGGCAACTGCATCGATCCTATCAAGGTTCCTGTGTTAAATGGAAAGGGAACTTGAGCAGGTGTAGCATTCATCATAGTGTCAGAAGCGAGGCTGAATATGCGTATCACTCATTCTCTTCCACATAGCATCTCCATCCATCCATCTATACCGCTTTATCCTTTTTCAGGGTCACGGGAAACCTGGAGCCCATCCCAGGGAGCATCGGGCACAAGGACAGGTACACCCTGGACAGGGTGCCAATCCATCGCAGGGCACACACACATTCACACACTATGTACAATAGTGCCAATCAGCCTACCCTACATGTCTTTGGACTGGGGGAGGAAAGCAGAGTACCCGGAGGAAACCCCCGCAAACTCCGCACACACAGGGCCACGGTGGGAATCGAACCCCCGATGGGAATCCCCGATGGGAATCGAACCCCACGGTGGGAATCGAACCCCCTGGAGGTGTGAGGCGAACGTGCTAACCACTAAGCCACCGTGCCACAAAGCCATGTAGCTTCGAGGGTTTTCTCCAGGTACTCCGGTTTCCTCCCCCAGACCAAAGACTACAGATGTGTTGTGACCATATAACGCTGTGTCCACATCTGTGTCTCTAACTGAATACTTATATACTATTCTACACAGTTATTGAGTTTAAACACTAACTGGCTTTAAACCTACCAAAAGGTCAATTTTGAGTACCAGCCTTTTGGATTTGAAATACTAGATTAGTAAATAGTTTTGAATGTAAGGTCAGAGTTTTCTATTTGAGATGCATGTAATCCTCCAGATGTGCATGCAGTATTCATTCGGAATCCATGTTGATTGGATGTCACTTGCTGAACCGTCATGAGTTTTCTTTGGGTTTTCCTAGTCGGAGTTCGGAATTTTCAAGTTTGTGTTTTAGTTAAATGCAGCGATACACACACATACACACACACACACACACACACACACAGGGAATGGGATGTGACTGGACTGTATGAGCCCTCAGGCTCTGTGAGTCTGTTCTTTCTAAATATACAGCGACATTCTCTGGTGAGTCGACACGCAAGCACACGACCTCGGGCACACAGAGGTCCCCTGTTCAGACGGATACCCGGTCTCCATATTGGTCTGATCTTACAGCGTGGCCACCTGAAAAAGACTGAACACACACACACACACACACACACACACACACACACATTGTATACTTGTTATTTAAAAATTACTTCCTGGGTGTGTGTATGTTTTTCTATCTTGGTAGGGACCAAATGTCCACACAGGTTTGACCTTCTCTGGACATTTGGACTATTTGTTTTTGTTTGTTTTTTAGCTTTTATTTTAAAGGGTTATTCTGAGGTTAAGGTTAGATTTAAGTGCAGCATAGCATTAATTAGCTGCTTTAATAATTATGTAAAGGGAAGGTCCTTACAAGGATAATAATAGAGTGTGTGTGTGTGTGTGTGTGTTTTCAGTCTTCAGTCTTTTGCAGAGAGAAAGACAGAAAGAAGGAGACTAAAAAGAGATACACGCTATTCTCCCACTCAGATATGTGCACTGGCCGTCTGGACTCCTTCCGTGTGTGTGTGTGTGTGTGTGTGTGTGTGTGTGTGTGTGTGTGTGTGTGTACAGGAAGCCTGGAGGAATTTTTTTTTTTATCTCATTCTGATCTGCCCTACTGGCATTGCAGCTGGGTACACGCACATGCACACACACACACACACACACACACACACACACACACACACTCTAAATTAAAGCCTTCTCTCAGCATTTGGAAGATTATCAGGTTGGACACTGTGTGTGTGTGTGTGTGTCTGCATGCCAATTAAGACTTAAACTCCAGTGCAGTTTTATTCGGTTCATTAAACACTGTCTGATTAAAATCAGCCAAATGTGTGTGTGTGTGTGTGTGTGTGTGTGTGTGTGTGTGTGGGTGGGTGGTCATCGGAACTGGCCTTGGTCACCATGGAGAAGTTAAAGGATGAAGAGAGGCTTATTCCCAACCCCAGAAAATTACCCACAATGCCACACAGCACGCCTGAGGGACACCCTGTGAAACGCCAATCAATTATTCATCCGTTCTTCCTCCCTTCTTCCTCCACACACTCCACGAGCTCGGGCTCATCATGCATAGTTAACAGTGCAGAGGGGAGCGTGTGAGTGTGTGTGTGTGTGTGTGTGTGTGTGTGTGTGTGTGTGTGTGTGAGTGTATGTGTGAGTGTATGTGTGAGTGTGTGAGTGTGTGTGTGAGTGTGTGTGTGTGTGTGTGTGTGTGTGCGAGAGAGAGAGAGAGAGAGAGAGAGAGAGAGAGAGAACCAAAAAAAGCACAATACACACAGAAACAACTGGCATTAATCGAGGAGTCGATCAACACACATAAAATCTTGGACAACTGGAACAAACTAAAAACAAAAGAAAGCATGAAGAATTTAAAAACATAGAATCCGAAACAAATCCAAAGCCAAATCACATAAACAGAAAGCTTGAAGAACTAGACTTGGCCATTAAAGATAACCAAAACCCTTTAGATTCCTTCATTACTGAGCAGGAACTTAAAAATAACATTAACACACTGAAAGCAAAGAAAGCATCAGGACCTGATGGAACACACCAGCTCTAAATTTCAATTTGCCATCTTATACCCCTCTTAAAACACTTAAGTTTGTGTATCTTTATTTATATGTAAGTATACGGATATACATATGTATAGGTATGTTCTTTCTTTCTTTTATTTTATTTTTTTCCCCCGTTACTACTGCTTGTGTCTGAACGTATTGTTGAATGTATATACATCTGTTTCTACTTATTTATTTCTGTAGCTGTTCTCTAATTTGTCTGCACCCAAGCTTTAGCAATACTAATGTTAATACTTGTCATGCCAATAAAGCACAGAGAGAGAGAGAGAGAGAGAGATTGTAATGGCGAGATGTAGTTATATATATATAGAGAGAGAGACACAGTATGATGGAGAGACAGCTTGATATAGAAAGAGACAGAATAACAGAGACATAGAAAGTTACATAGACTGACGGAGAAAGAGAGAGATAGAGTTGGGCAGAGAGACTGAGTGATAGAGAGAGAAAGACACAGTAAGAGTGAGAGAGAGAGTAATAGAGAGACAGAATGATAGAGATAGAGACATAATTGAATTGATTTTTAACTGAATTTTGAGAGAGAGAGAGAACCTAAGGCTGCATTCAGAAGGACTTTTCCGTGTTCGGTGAGAACGACGGGTTGACAGACAGCTCACAATAACACATGCTGATAAGTCAAAATTATGCTCCATAGCCCATTTGAAGCGCCAAACTTTTGACAGAACGCATGCTGACGTTTATGTGCATCGGCCAATAGGAGACTGTCTTACTGACGTGTCACTCGTTCACACTGGTTTTAAGGACAAATGAAACAGAAGCTAATTGCATTCAATGAGGCTGCATTCTAAAAATGCATGATCCGGTGCTAAAAAATTTCACTTCACATCAATCTTACATACAAGCAGTGCATGGACATGTGTGTTGTTTTTTTTTTTTTTTTTGACAGATACCAAAAAGTCCAAAGACTGAGCAAACTGGGAAAGAGAGTAAAAGACGACAAGATGGAAAAAGATCAACACAGACAACAATGTGGAGTTAGAGAGCTTGAGTGGGACAAAAACAGAGACAGAGAAGGAATGTATAGTACACACACACACACACACACACACACACACGCCACACACACGTGTCTTTAAACACTGGGTCAGTCTCTCTAGTCTCTCTAGTCATTTGAATATTCATGAGCACCTGGATGAACTCAGCCGAGAGCTTAGCTCAGCAAAGACTCACCCTCAAGATAGACACAAACTCAGTTAAGCTATTAGCCATTAAACAGTTCTACACACATGAACACAGTTGATTCTGTGTGTCTCTAACCTGATTTTACAATACCTTACTGAGTCACTGAATCGCTGTAATACTGCACTGAGTCATTAAAATAACTCAGTGAGACTGCAATAAATGAATGAATCACTGAGTCACTGCAGAATCTGTATAGTTACTATAACACCTCACTGAGTCACTGCAATAAGACAACGAATCACTGAGTCACTGCAGTGTCTCACTGTATCACTTACATACCTCATTTAAATACTCATTAATACCTAAATGGATGTGGTGTGGTGTGGTGTGATAGGGTGTGGTATGGTATGGTGTGGTGTGGTGTGGTGTGGTGTGATATGGTGTGGTGTGGTGTGATATGGTGTGGTATGGTGTGGTGTGGTGTGGTATGCTGTGGTATGGTATGGTGTGGTATGGTATGGTGTGGTGTGGTATGGTGTGGTATGGTGTGGTGTGGTATGGTGTGCTGTGGTATGGTGTGGTGTGGTATGGTGTGCTGTGGTATGGTGTGGTATGGTGTGGTGTGGTATGGTGTGGTATGGTGTGGTGTGGTGTGGTATGGTGTGGTGTAGTATGGTGTGGTATGGTGTGATGTGGTGTGGTATGGTGTGGTATGGTATGGTGTGGTGTGGTATGGTGTGGTATGGTATGCTGTGGTATGGTATGGTATGGTGTGGTATGGTGTGCTATGGTATGGTGTGGTGTGGTGTGGTATGGTGTGGTGTGGTATGGTGTGCTGTGGTATGGTATGGTGTGGTGTGGTATGGTGTGGTATGGTGTGGTGTGGTATGGTGTGGTATGGTGTGGTGTGGTGTGGTATGGTGTGGTATGGTGTACTGTGGTATGGTGTGGTATGGTGTGCTGTGGTATGGTATGGTGTGGTGTGGTGTGGTGTGGTGTGGTATGGTGTGGTATGGTGTGCTGTGGTATGGTATGGTATGGTGTGCTGTGGTATGGTATGGTGTGCTGTGGTATGGTATGGTATGGTGTGGTGTGGTATGGTGTGGTATGGTGTGGTGTGGTATGGTGTGGTATGGTGTGGTGTGGTGTG
>JANDJT010000071.1:23103511-23114721 GCA_024331685.1 Stegophilus panzeri
CACCATACTTTACGGTTGGGATGATGTTTTCATGATGATATGCCGTGCCCTTTCTACACCAGATGTAGTGCTGTGTGGTTTTTCCAAATAGTTCAATCTTAGTTTCATCAGTCAACAAAACATTTTCCAATACCGCTGAGGAGTGTCAATGTGCTCTTTTGCGAACTTCCCATGCAAATGCTGAGAAAACAAGAAAAAACCTGTCTCCGTTTTCCAACTTTTTTGGTGCGTGATAGCCTCTGGATATAATTTCTATTCAAACCAAAAATCCATGGTCACGAGTCGCTGCTCTTGGCTATAAACACTTTTCCACTGGTCACTGGCACAACACTCATCTCCACTCATCACCATCAGAAACGTCTCCTACGATTTAATATTTGTGCTAACCGTTTACATTCTGGTCAACAGAAGAGAATGTCTCTCTCTCTCTCTCTCTCTCTCTCTCTCTCTCTCTCTCATTCACTCAGTCCTTGCACTGAAATAAGCACACTTTAGTGAGTATACACGTACCTGACTTCCAAGGGTTGATCGGTGTCAAAGTGCGTACAAGTTGAGATGGATGATGTCATCGGCACGTAGGGTAAAACCATTTTTAGAGTGAGAATTTTAGCAAGAACCACACACACACACATAGCTTAAGGCAGTGTTAAAAGAGTTTGTCACCTCACGCTCCCTGTAGGAAGACACAGTGTTAACTGTGTTAAGACAGAACAGAAAGACAGACAGGAGGAGAGAGAAACGAAGCGAGAGAGACAGTGTGTGAGAGATATATTTATACCCAGGTGCATTTTACTGTCCTTCATCTGTTGCCGCCATATGACCACAGCTTCGAGTGGCAGATTTTTCTCCACGTTCCAGCGACATGGACGTGATAGCGTTCATGATTCTCTAGTGTAGTGAGTACTGACTAATCAGTTTTCCTCAAAGTAGCAATGACGTGTCACCATGCTTTACTGTGGCTTTGGAGGCTTTTCTAACGATTCCAATTATAGTTTGAAGGGAAAATCTCTTCCAAATCGCTTACTGGCATGGGCGATGCGTTTCAGTACTGAATAAAAACACTTTATTTAGGAGGATGCTGTTATAGGAAAATAATCAACAACGAGGCAACGGTGTTCGAATGGAAAAGTGTGTCCTGTGCAATTTTGCTGGGATCCTACTGTCTCTAAGGGTGCCAATAGTTCTGAAATTGTCTGTATGTCTTATGTTGTTATCTCTCTCTCTCTATCTCTCTCTCTCTCTCTGTCTCTCTCGGCAGTCTGCTCTCAGTACTCGCGAGGTGTGTTCGCGATATTCGGTGTGTACGACAAGCGTTCCGTCCACACGCTCTCGTCGTTCTGCGCCTCACTGCACATCTCGCTCGTCTCGCCGAGCTTTCCGACCGACGGAGACACTCAGTTCCTGATTCAGCTCCGCCCCTCGGTCCGCGGCGCCTTACTCAGCATCATCGACCACTACGAATGGACTCGATTCGTCTTCCTGTATGACACGGACCGAGGTGACACGCAAACACACATTTAAATAGTATACCAATAATATTAGCACCCTGTTATCATTGCCATGTCCATGACGTGTTCTCGCGCTACTGTAAATGACTGATATTCATCCCCAATAAACACATTTTTGAGGTGTTCTGAATACTCAACTCATGAGCAGGTCTTGATGGTCAAAAACTAAGAACATGGAGTCTCTTTGCATTGTAAGGCTGAGTGTGTTTAGTGATTGTCTCAGATTTAACACAGTGGCTCGCTGTAATCCATGGTGGGCATGGCCTTATCATGTGTGGGCGTGGCCTTGTTGTGTGTCGCCGGGGTGTCAACAAGCACTGTTTTATCATCAAGCACAAATGCTGCTCTGTTGGACCCTGCCTACCAGATTTGTAAACCAGTGTGACAACACACACACACACACATACACACACACACACAGAGTCTCGTTAGCAAAGGCGCACAGCAGGAAGGTGATATTCATGCCGCATCAAGTCTAATCGCAGCAGCTCATCATTCATCCTGATCTAGCGTTCGTTAATGAAGCAGACTACACACACACACACAGCTATACATTCACCAAGAAGGACGCAGACAGAAGGACGCTGCTAAAGCTGTCATTAATGATGGAGATTAACAGTGTTACAGCCCCGATTTCCCTGAGATAGGCTCCGGGCTTCCTGTAAACCTGTGTAGGATAAGCGGTATAGAAAATGGATGGATGGATGGATGGATGGAGAGTACAAATAGGTCATGTTCTAAGAGTACTATCAAGATAAGATGGTACAGCATTGATGGTTTCTTGAGTGCAGAGGTGGGTTTGAAGACGTCCGGCGACCGAGTCCATTCCACCACCTGGACAGAGGACCGTTTCCATGCGTGTCTTCCTTGTGTCTTGAGAGATGGATCAAGCTTGAAGGACTCGAGCTTAAAGGGAACATGGTGCAGAACAGGGTTCGTTTAGTATGGCGTCTTTCAGTATGCGGAGACCGTTTTTGATTAGCAGGTGGTCGGTGTTTTAAATCTGATGCAAGCAAGCAGCTACAGGACGCTAGTACGGAACGAGCACAGCAAATGGTGGGACTTGGGAAGAATGAAAACGAGTCATGTAGCTGCATTGCAGGGGTCTGATGGCACGCAGGAGAAGAACGCGCCAGGAGCAAGGCGCAGTAGAGCGGTCTCAGAATGACTGGAGACTGAACAAGCATCTGCATGGTGTCTGTGGAGAGAAACGATTGGAAACTGAGGCAGGTTAGTGATATGAGGAGAGAAGAATAGTTGGTGGTCAAGAACTAGCTCAAGGTCGGGCGTGGATCCAAGGATTCTCCAGGGAGATCACAAGATCTGGATGTATTTCCAGGGATTATACTGCGACTCAGCCTTGCTGGGATTTAGTTTCAGGTGGTGAGCCTTCTATGGCGAGATGTATGTTAGACATAGAAGGAGGAAAGGAGAGGATGAGAGCTGAGTGTGGAAAGTTATGTGACAGGCTATGACCTTACTGAGAGTTCAGAGGGCCAGATAATGAGCCATGTGGGACATACGTGGAGGGTCTGCATGGAGCAGATGTGGATCCCCTCCTGATATGACCTGCTATGACCATCCGTCCAGGTGAGATGAAGTCTACTGGCATGCTCTGCCACTAATTCCAAGGCTTGTGAGATTGGACATGAGGCTCTGTGTGGATGAAGGCATACTAAGAACTCGTTCTTTTTCAATATTCTTTCTGTAAACACACACAGATTGGAGTGTGTGTGTGGAGTGTGTCTGCCTCTGTTTGCTGAAGGGACATCTGGTGGTCTTATGAAGTCAGGGTGAAACAGGATCAGTCAGTAGAAGGTGTAAGACAGTGTCTGATTCTGGCATCACACGTGTCGATTTGGGATGAACACAGAGTATAGATTAGATAATCAACTAATGGACACACACATAGACACACACACACACACACACACATAGACACACATCCTTTGCTGATGGACAGATTGCTCCAGCAGCGTAACAATGAGACAATTTAGTGGCCATCTGTTGTTTCTGGCATGCATAAGACACACACACACACACACACACACACACACACACACACACACGTTGGATTTGAGATAACAGAGTGAACAGTCTAAAGGTGTTCATGAGTTCAAAACAGGTATGACAAGTACAGAGATATCTAGACCAGGCATAAGGATTTTGGAGATATTTAGAACATGCACGAGCATTTTGGAGATATCTAGAACCTGTGTAAGCAGATATCTAGAACCGGTGCAAGGAGTTTGGTACCTTGAAGGGGTACATGGAGTGCAGCTATGTAAATGTAATATGGGTAGAATAAGTTTGAAGGTATCTAAAAAAGTAACAAGGATGTCTTCAGAGATATCTTTAACAGGTATGTAGAGTTCAGAGGTAGCTTCCAGAGCCAGCATTGGTACTTTAAACAGATCTAGAAAAGAAACGAGTTTGAAGATATTTAAAACAAGGAGTCAGGCGCGAGGGGTTCAAACACACAATCCGTCAGGTTTTGTCCAGAGAGTTCTGTCTCTTAAACTCCATTCCATCATTCTTCAATAAATTCAGTATGTATGCATAACCAGGAATTGCTGTGTGTGTGTGTGTGCGTACGTGCGTGCATGCGTGTGCATTTGTGTGTTGCCAGGATACACCATCCTTCAGGCCATCATGGAGAGGGCTGGTCAGAATGGATGGCTGGTGAGCGCAATCTGTGTGGAGAACTTTGGTGATGCTGCTTATCGACGCCTCCTTGAAGACCTGGACCGTCGCAACGAGAAGAAGTTTGTCATTGATTTAGAGGCAGAACGACTCCAGAACTTTCTAGAGCAGGTACGAGACGTTTTGGAGGCATCTAGAAATAGAACAAGGCCATTTACAGCAGGCACAAGGCGTTTGCCAATGTATAGAAATGTGGAGATATCTAGAATAGGTATGAGAAGGTAAAAGATATCTTAGGGCAGCTACAAGGAGGAGTTTGGAGGTGTCTAGAAATAGCACAAGAACTTTCGAGACATCTAGAGGATGCACAAAGCATCTGTCAATGTATAGAACTAGTATAACATTTGGAGAGATCTAGAACAGGGACGAGAAGCTCAGGGATGTCTAGAACATGCATGAGAAGCTCAGAGATGTCTCGAACATGCATGAGAAGCTCAGGGATGTCTAGAACATGTATGAGAAGCTCAGGGATGTCTAGAACATATATGAGAAGCTCAGGGATGTCTAGAACATGCATGAGAAGCTCAGGGATGTCTAGAACATGTATGAGAAGCTCGGGGATGTCTAGAACATTTATGAGAAGCTCAGAGATGTCTAGAACAGGCATTTGGATTTTGGAGATGTTTAGTCCATGTATGAGGAGTTTGAAGCTATCTAGAACACAAGGAGCTAAACACTGAAGGAGTTTGAAGAGGTCTAGAGCATGTATGAGGTGCTTGTAGATATCAAGACCAGATCCAGCATTTTCTAGCATTTATAAGGAGTTATAAGATATCTAGAAGAGGCAGTAGAAACTCAGAGATATCTTGAACATGTACGAGGAGTTTGGATACGCTCTCTCTAACCGTTCTCTCTCTCTGCCACTCTCTCTCTCTCCCCCTTTCCTATTTTATCTTGGGTTTTTTGTTACTGTTCGACATGACTCTCTGTCTCACTTTCTGTCTCACTCTCTCTCTGTATTTGTCTTGCATTCCTTTTGCAGGCGGTGAGTGTAGGAAAGCATGTGAAGGGTTATCATTACATCATCGGCAACCTGGTGAGTGCCTGGCTGGTTTGTGTGTGTGTGTGTGTGTGTGTGTGTGTGTGTGTGTGTGTGTGTGTGTGTAGGACAGAGTGTCCTCATAAAATGTGTGTGTGAAGCAGAGGGATATGTATAATGCATAGCTATATGTAGGAGCTGCATATATGAGACAGAGTCGCTTAAGTAATCACATTCCTCTGTCTCTCACTCTGTCTCTCTCTTGTCTTTCTGGGTGTCTCTCTCAGGGCTTTAAGGACGTGTCTCTCGAGCGCTTCATGCACGGAGGAGCAAATGTTACTGGTTTCCAGTTGGTGGATTTCAGTAAACCGATGGTGATCAAACTTATGCAGCGCTGGAACAAACTCGATCAGAGAGAATACCCAGGCTCCGAAACCCCACCCAAGGTACACGCACCGTCCAACCAGGCACAACCTTCTGAGTTCACAGTGTGTTTTGGACCAAAAGGGAAATTCAGGAAGCAGGAGTCACTAGAAAAGACCACAATACTTTGTTGTAGCTATTAGACTCCAGGAACTTCAACAGATGAACTTTGACCCAGGAATTCAAACACAGGACATTTATCACAGATATACCTTGAAACTTTAACCCAGGAGCCATAGCCCTGAATCGTCAGCCAAGGTACTTTAGCAAAAGAACCTAAGAGCATTAACTAAGAGCATGAAATGAAGCACAGGAATTTTAGCCCAGGACCCTAAGCCTGGGAACTTGAGCAGAGGAACATAAGCACAGGAACTTTAGTTCAGGAACTTACCCCAGGACTTAATTCCTGGAACCATAGTCTTGAAACTTCTCAGGAACTTTAGTCTAGGTATTTTAGCCCAGCAAGTTTATGAGAGAAACATTAACCCAGAAAGTTTAGCCTAAGAGCTTTAGAAGTGGAAGTCTGTGGAAGGACCTTAAGCTGAGAAACCTTAGCCCTTAAACTTCAACTCAAGGAACTTTAGTCAAGGAACCTATGCGGAGGAACTTTAGCAGAGGAACTCAAGCACACCAACATACTGTAAACCCTGTAAAGTCCTATGCCCAGAAACTGTAGTAGAGGAACTTTGACCTAGGAACCTTAACCCTGAAACTTTCATTCAGGAACTGTGGCTCAGGAACCTTAACCTTGGAACTCAAGCACAAGAAATTCAACTTTTAGGAGAGGTATATAAGCACAGGAACTTTAGCCCAGGAACCTAAGCCAAGGAACTTTAGTAGAGGAACCTAAGCAGAGGAACTTTAGCTCAAGAACCCAGGAACTTAAGCACAGGAACTTAATTCAAGGAAATTAAGCCCAGGACCTTTAGCAAGGAATGTAAGCACAGGAACTTAAAACCCAGGACCCTATGTCCAGAAACATTAGTAGAAGAACTTTAGCTGTGGAACATTAACCCAGGAACTCAAGCACAGGACCCTAAACCCGGGAACCTTAGCCATGAAACATTAACTCAATAGCTTTAGCCCAGGAACCTTAGTCCAACAACTTTAAACTCAGGAACTTTAAACTTTAACTCTAGCCTAAACTCTATCTTTACATTTTTAGCCGAGGAACTTTCGCAGAGGAACTTTGACCTAGGAGCCTTAACCCTGAAACTTTAATTCAGGAACTGTGGCTCAGGAACTTTAACCTTGGAATGCAAGCACAAGAAATGTAACTTTTAGCAGAGGAATGTAAGCACCGGAACTTTAGCCCAGGAACTTTACCCTGAGGAACTGTAACCTAGGAACCTTAGCCCTGAAACTTTAATTCACTGTGGTTCAGGAACATTAACCTAGGAACTCAAGCACAAGAACTTGAACTTTTAGCAGAGGAACTTTAGATGAACTAGAGGTTGTAGTAACTCTGGTCAAAAATAGGACATGAAGCAAAATGCCTGAGCTTCCCAAAACCAGTCATCACAGATCAGCTCATTTGGACACTCATTTAGCAAAATTACATACTAATACTAGCACTCATAAACAAAGTATATATATATATATATATAGAGAGAGAGAAGGAGAGAGAGAGAGAGAGAGAGAGAGAGAGATATCGATATATTTAGATTAGCAAGTGCACATGGGCCTGCCTATAATCCAATAGAAACATTCAGGAGAATGTTCAGAAGAACAGCTTGAAGATCAAAATGAGATATTTACTAAAACAGATCAAACAGGATGTCAGGGCTAGCACACTTCTTTAATACAGCCTTTAGCAACTGCATATAATATAGCACTTACGTGGTGTATAGTGTAGTACTTATGTGGAAGTGAAAATGTTCTGAAGAAAAGGTTATGAGAGTCACTCAAGATTTAATCAGCTAGAATGGGAAATGTCACTCTGCTTATAATTCTCTTTCATACAGTAGGCATAATATATTTTCCTCTCTCTCTCAATCCCTCTCTCGCTCTCTCTCTCTCTCTCTGTCTCTGTTTATTTAATTCTGTCGGGTTGAGCTTTCACCTTTATTGCACTGCCTGTTATGCAGCGCGATCAGTAGTCAGATAACCACAATGAAAACAACAATTCCATTTCCCTATCTGCCAGGCACACACACACACACACACACACACACATATATATACTTGTCTTAATATACTTCCATAACCTCAGTATCCAAAGGAAACAATTTGTATTGGATGAAATAAAGCTAGTTTTCATTTCAGTAGTGGACTCAGGACTCAGAAGGGAATTATGGGTAATGCAGTTCTCTGATTATGAAGCTTTTCAGTTGAAGAGCCTCAAACAGTTTTATGCTGTTGCTTGAATTGTGAGTAATGATGTCAGGAAAAGTGTCCTCTTTGATTTTGCGTCATTCACATCCTTTGGCTTAATTTCCTCCTCGAATCTGAAGGGCCGTTCTTAAATTTGATGTTTCGTAACATAAATTTTATGTTCTGGTTTCATTCCTCGGAATGTAGATGACGGCGTCGTCCATAGGCTTTAACTCGAGAACGTTTGCCGCAAAGGAACTTAAGCAGGAACTTAAACTGAGGTTTTATTAACCTGCTTAAAACAATATCGAATTAGTTCCATACGAATGTTTATGTTTCCAAAGAAATCAGTGAAGATGTTTAAAACCCGCTTTAAAAGATATGGCTGGTTAACGGAGAAGAAAGTGAAATCAAAGAGAGCTCATGGTTGGTGTTTGTCCCTCAGTACACTTCCTCACTGACGTACGACGCCGTGCTGGTGATGGCCGAAGCCTTCCGGAACCTTCGGCGCCAGAAGATTGACATCACGCGCCGCGGAAACGCCGGAGACTGTCTGGCCAATCCGGCAGCGCCGTGGAACCAAGGCATAGACATGGAGCGCACCTTGAAACAGGTATGTCTTAACAGATACACCCTAAAATACACTTTACAACAGGTACACTGTATGTGAGGTACCGTAGTTGACATATTGTTGATGTTAGTGTGTGTGTGTGTGTGTGTGTGTGTGTGTTTGTGTTTGTGTTTGTGTGTGTGTGTGTGTGCCGTGTGCAGGTACAGATCCAGGGGCTAACAGGAAACATTCAGTTTGATCAGAACGGACGCAGAGTGAATTACACCATGGATGTGTTTGAAATGAGGAGCAATGGTCCCCAAAAGGTACACACACACACACACACACACACACACACACACACACAGCACTTCAAATATACATACAAATATACAAACAGACATTTACATATTCACTGTTTGTGTGTGTGTGTGTGTGTGTGTGTGTGTGTGTGTGTGTGTTTTCAGATCGGTTACTGGAACGACATGGATAAATTGGTGTTGGTGCAGAACGAGCTAGCAAACGGAAACGACTCAGCTGGGGAGAACAGAACAGTCATCGTCACCACCATCATGGTAATGCACGTGTATACACATGGACACACACACACACACACACACACACCACAATTACTTTACAGAGAGAGAGAGAGAGGGATAAAAAGACTCGCTAATGCTGCCCTTTGCAGGTTAACGTTTCCTGTTACAGCATTAACAGACGTTTCATGAATCAATTTTTGTATTTATCATTTTTTGTTAAACACAGATAGCAGACGTGTGCTCACTTTTTATCCACAAAGTGCTTTAGGGGGTTTGCGCTAATGCTAATCACAACTGGGTCTAAAAGTTTGTGTGCACTGCCACAATGTTAGCTAAGGTGCTAATGGCGATTTTTATTTTTTCATTTATTTAATAATTGTTTATTTACAGTTTATGGTAGTGAATGGTGGTCTTTTAGGCTAAGACTAATGGAAATTGCTTTAATTGAATAATTATTTATTTACAATTTGTGGTAGTGAATGCCAGCTGAAGTGTTGCAAGATGCATGCTAGCATGCTAACTATGCTAGCAGTAAGTAATACTTAGAAGCTAAGCTCTTCTAAGTGAAGGCCGTACATGAACGTATCTTAGCAGGTTCCTCCTCTCTCTCTCTCTCTCTTTCTCTCTTTCTCTCTCTCTCTGTCTCTGTCTCTCTATCTTTTCTCTTTCTTTTTTTTCCTGACATGTTTTTAAGGCGATGGAGAATTTTACTTCAGCAGCTGGTTCATCTCTGCCAACGCTGCTGAAGAATCCTATCTTCAGACATTGAGAGAAACACAAGATACAAGATGGCCATCAAAGTAGATGCTGACATGACTCAGTTACAACATGGACTGAAACACTGAATGGTTGCTAACTTTTTGTTGTTGTTGTTGCGTGTTCCAGGTCCTTTGGTGTTTACATGTGATTTGGACATCTTTTTGAGGCACATGCACGGAAATGCCTTTTTGTCTGTTTTCAGTCATCCGGTGTTGAAAGTCTTGTAGTAGACTGTCTTGGAAAATGGACTTGTGTTTAGTCGTGAAGACATTTCACCACGAATCCGAGAACCTTTATCTGGTCGTGTTTAAAGCAGGTATGGGTACAGTTTGTAACACACAACTAAAGATAGAAGGTATAGGGAGGTATAGTCTGTATCCCCCATTATCTGATCTTGTTTAAAAGAAGGTATAGTCTGTATCCCCCATTATCTGATCTTGTTTAAAAGAAGGTATAGTCTGTACCACCCTTTATCTGATCTTGTTTAAAAGAAGGTATATTCTGTACCCTCATTATCTGATCTTGTTTAAAAGAAGGTATAGTCTGTACCACCCTTTATCTGATCTTGTTTAAAAGAAGGTATAGTCTGTACCACCCTTTATCTGATCTTGTTTAAAGGAAGGTATAGTCTGTACCACCCTTTATCTGATCTTGTTTAAAGGAAGGTATAGTCTGTACCACCCTATATCTGATCTTGTTTAAAGGAAGGTATAGTCTGTACCCCCCCCTTATCTGATCTTGTTTAAAGGAAGGTATAGTCTGTACCACACAACTATCAATGGAAGGTATTACTAATGGTGCTGCACAGGGATCTGTCTTGGGCCCTATGGTTTCTTGTAATTTTCTCAAACTCGATAGCAACAAAACGGAGGTTCTTCTTGTTTGTACTAAGTCTAATCTTGCCAAATCAAAAAGTTTTGCTCTGACCATTGACAATTCCACTGTCCTTCCCTGTTTGAAAGTTAAGAGTCTTGGTGTCATTCTGGATAGCACTCTTTCTTTTGAAGCACGTGTAAATAATATAATATTACCCGGTCTGATTATTTCCACTCGCGCTACATAAATCGTCTTCACTCCTCCCTGTCAACTCTCTCACTGCCACTCTCGTTCATGCTCTGGTCACGTCCCGCTTGGATTATTTTAATTCCCTACTAGTTGGTCTACCACAAAAACGTCAGCATAAATTAAAGCTGGTCCAAAACTCAGCTGCACGGATTATTTCACAAACCTCTAACTCTGTCCATATAACTCCTATTCTCCAACAACTTCACTGGCACCCTGTTAAATTCCGTATTGTCAAGATATTGACCTTCAAAGCTCTTCATAGCCTAGCACCTTCCTATCTTTTCGATCTTCTTCATATATATATATATATACAGTATCTCACAAAAGTGAGTACACCCCTCACATTTTTGTAAATATTTGATGATATCTTT
>JANDJT010000071.1:23131183-23149560 GCA_024331685.1 Stegophilus panzeri
GTGTGTGTGTGTGTGTGTGTGTGTGTGTGTGTGTGTGTGTGTGTGTGTGTGTGTGTGTGTTTGTGTGTGTGTGTGTTTGTCCTGCTCTATATCTCTCTCTCTGGGTTTGTGTGTGTGTTTGTGTGTGTGTGTGTGTGTGTGTGTGTTTGTGTGTGTGTGTGTGTGTTTGTCCTGCTCTGTATCTCTCTCTCTGGGTTTGAGTGTGTGTCTTGCTCTATATCTCTCTTTCTCTTTCTCTCTCTCTCTCTTCCTTTCTCTTTCTCTCTCTCTCTCGGTTTGTGTATGTGTGTGTCTTGCTCTATCTCTCTCTCTCTGTCTCTCTCTGTCTCTGCCTATCTGGGTATCTGTCCATCTCTCTCTCTCTCTCTCTCTCTCTCTCTCTCTCTCTCTCTCTCTCTCTCTCTCTTTCTCTCTCTCTGGGTATCTGTCCATCTGTATTTCTCTCTCTCTCTCTCTCTCTCTCTCTCTCTCTCTCTCTCTCTCTCTCTCTCTCTGGTTCTGTCTGTGTTTGCGGTGAAATAAATAGGATTAATGTTGTTGTATAGTAAGGTATAGAGACATCACCCTCTGGTGGTGAACGTAATCCAATACCATTTTTACACAGCGGAATGAATAAACCGCAAAAGACAGAGGAAGTGGAGGAACCGGGATTGGGAGTTCAGAAATCGAGCTTCATAAAACATCAGAAGTATCAGGAATATTTTCCTCTCACAGCATGCAGCGCAGTTTCATTAGATTACTAGGCTTATATTTATGTAGAGCTTCAGATAGCAAAATATAAGATTACGTGGGAGGAACTCATAAACTCTGTGTCACACAGTCCTATATAACAAACAGAACCAGTGTGTGTGTGTGTGTGTGTGTGTGTGTGTGTTACACTTTGACGACTCCATTATTTCTCAGTGACACCAGGCATTAAACTCAATTTCCGAGCTCTGTGACCTCCGACCGTTACAGCGCAGATAATAAACACTGTTTATTATCGTTTCTACATCGGTATGACCTTTGACTTGTGAGGTCATCACCACTCCTCCTACTCAATAACATCCCCATAGCATCATTCTGTCTCTCCATCTTTCTCTTCATTCCACCAGGGCGATCAGGCTGTGGTTTTACTGTCAACCTTTAAGGCCCTGTCCCAAACGCTACGGTTTGTTACTAGTTAGTGTGCTTACTAGAACGTCCTGTCCTAAATGAGTGCTCGTATTAGCCATTTTAACGCTTTACAGTTAGCGCCAGTTGCTATGCCGACCCCCGGCTTAGCTGACTAGCTATCAGGATATCAGGTCTTTTTGTGTGAACCGTCCCCAAACAGTTGCTCTAGTAAGTACACTTCTATCCGAAACAGGCGTTTGGGACACAGCTTTGATCTGTATTCAATTCCACTTCACTTTCTGCTCTTTCCTCTCCTGCCTTCAGCTGTTCAGTAACTGATGATGATGAATGTGTTCCTGTGTGAGAGAACTGAGAGAGAGAGAGAGAGAGAGAAATGGATGTAAGAGCTACCACGGTTTTGACTAACTGAGCTTCCTCCCATCTTCTTCCTTTTTCTATTCCTCCCCTTGTCCTCTCTCTCTCGTTGTTCTTTCTCCTTCACTCTCTCTGTCTCCTCTTTTCCTCCTCTTTTCCATCTCCTCTTACAATCCTTCTCTTCTAATTTCTTCTTTCCCTGCCTTCTTTCATTCCCGCATCCCTTTCTCCTCTCTTCCTCTCATCTGTACATTTTCTATGCTCCCTATTCTTCCTTTTTTTTCCATCCTGTTTTCTCTTTTCTACTCTAATTTCGCTCATTTCTTTTCTCTCATTCTTTCCTATTTTTCTGACTTTCCCTTCCTTTTCCCTCCTCTTTCTCCTGTCTTGTGCCGTAAGCATCCCCCTGAACCCCCCTCCCTCACCGTTGTGTGTGTGTGTGTGTGTGTGTGTGTGTGTGTGTGGTGTGTTAATGTGTGTGTTTAACTGAAGAAACGCTGTGAACCTGGCTGTGCTAAAGCTGAATGAACAAGGCCTGTTGGACAAATTGAAAAATAAATGGTGGTACGACAAAGGCGAGTGTGGCAGCGGGGGCGGAGACGCTAAGGTTAGCCGCCGTTTTGCGCCCGGAAAGAGCGCTAACGGAATAAAACGTGACGTAAAAGAGACTTCTGCCATGACGACAACATAACACACACATACACACATATACGCATATACATACAAACACACACAAAACCAGAGCAAGAAACGTTCGTCGTTCGGCCTCCAGCCTGAAGGGGGCGCTGATGAACAGCTGAACCAGGTGAGTTTTGATAGAAATCGAACTAATGTTGCGCTAGTACGTTGTGTAAATAAAAATAGGACGCAGGAAGTTTGCCGCCAAAGCTAGCTAACCTTAGGTGAACGATAGTGGTCACGTGACTGAGCTTCCTATTGGCTGATCAAATGTACCTTGAGCTTCACTTTGAGCTTCTAATGGTTTCATAGAATAAAGCAAAGGGTTATAAAATGTTAGGAAACAATTTAACATGAAGACGACTGACCTGTGTTTGTTTCTCTAACATGGCAGAATGTGCCTTTTACACGGTGACAGAGCGACATTCCACACACACACACACACACACACACACACACACACACACGTCTATAGCACCTACAAACACACACACACACAAAAGCCACTAGAAACACACACAGCGTCTTATATGAGCCCTGTACACGTGTGTACTGTGTAACCGTCGCTCTGTCACTTCCTGTTTGTGTGTCCTGTTGTGTCTAAATAACATAAGATAACATGGCGTGTGATGTTATTTATGTTATTCCCTCGGTGAAGAACCCCAGTAAACCTCGCAGTATTGAAACTGAGTGAAGCAGGAGTCTTAGACAAACTGAAAAACAAGTGGTGGTACGATAAGGGCGAGTGTGGACCCAAGGACTCGGGAAGTAAGGTCAGTCTCTACGACCACAGGAAACAAAAAAAATATATATATATATATCTTTTAAATAACTAGATAATGATATCCTGAGGGATATAATGCACTTGTAAGAAGAAAGATAGAAAGAAAGAAGCTAAAAAGATACAAAAATATTTTTTAAAGAAGAAGACCAAGAAATATATGGATAATGATGAATAACGGGGGGAAAAAATGAAAGAGTGAAATAAATCAAAGAACAATACAGATAAGGAAATGAACAAAGAATGAAAGAAAGCAAGGCAAAAATTTAAATTAAGTGTAAAAGAAAAACAGAATAACAGAAAGAATAAAAGTGAAGCTGCTGATTGGTCGGCTGCTGTAACGCCCAGTATGACATCATAAGTTGGCAGTCGGAATTAATTTTTGTGTATGTGTGTGTGTGTGAAAAATATTATTATAAAAAACTATTATTTTCAGAGATAAAACATCCGAATAGCACATTAAAAATATATTTAATAAATAAATAAATAAATAAATCGCCCGTCCTGTACCGTACAAAAAAGACTTATTTCTAAAGCTACTTAAAACATGCAACTCACAATTAACTTCATTAACATAATATAACTTTTGCGTTATAGCGATTGTACTGTCAGGAGTAATTAGATGCGTGTACAGTAGAGTCAACATGCTAATCAAAGTGTTATTGACTAATTACATAATATCGTTCATATTTTATCAGAATAATAAAATAGATGAAAGCTGAATTTCAAACGATTCAGAAATCAATCAAATCTGTGTAGGAGATTAGATTAGATCCTTTATCTGTTGCATGGATTATTAACAGGTTTTCTGAAAGATCGACATACTGTCAATCACAGTTCATAAAAAAAAAATTTTTTTAAATCCGAGTATTAAATTTGCCCCGCCCCCTGCACTTAGCACGTATATTTAATTAGCTAATTAAAACATTGACTGATGAACTGAAACACACAGTATTGCATGGTATTGTGGCGCTTTTTACAATGTAAACGTCAGACTTTTTTTATCTATCGATGTATCGAGGGTTATGGTTTTGTCATGTACTTCGTTACCCGACTGAAACGTTAATTCATTAACCGACAGAACAGATGATACATGATTAGATTTCTACATCGGATTAATATGAGATGGGAGTATTATTTGAATTATGAACTATTCAGAGCCCGTAATCGGTGAGTTAAAACAATTACAATAAAACAATGCTTACTTAATCAGCTGATTGAAACTACGGTAATTACGGTAATGTAATATAGACCTGATGTCATAAGTCTTTATGTAAAAAACTATAACTTTCACAACACGTCCCAGACACTCATCTTTTTCCCTCTCTCCTTCCGTCTTCGTGGGACACTCTCAGGATAAGAGCTCTCAGGCGCTGAGCCTGAGCAACGTAGCGGGCGTGTTCTACATCCTGGTGGGCGGGCTCGGCCTCGCCATGCTGGTGGCGCTCGTCGAGTTCTGCTACAAGTCGCGAGCCGAGGAGAAGAAACGGGCGGAAGAGTGGAAGCAGAAACAAGCCGAATCGGCCGAGCTGAACTTCAGTCCGGTGCCGAGCCCGAGCCCGAGTGTACAGAACTTAGCGACCTATCGAGAAGGGTACAACGTTTACGGCTCGGACGGCATAAAGATTTAACGGGTAAGAATTAGCAATTCTCACAAACCGCCTCTTGTTCCGAATTGTGTGTTTATGACATCACAATTCTGGTACGTTCTGACTCCGCCTCTCATCCCCCTATCCTCCTCTAGAGTTCGCCTTCACCGTAGAGACTCCTTAAGGCCCGGCTGTCAAGGGACCGCCATTTATGGATTCCAGCCTCGCCCATGCCATGGAGTTCCCATAGCAACCAAAAAAATCTCACGCTGTGCCTTACTTACTGCTGACGCGTCGAGGAACACGCTTCCTGCTCAACCGGACTTCGAAAGAGCCTCTCACACGGATTGTAAAAGGAGTACAAAAACATATAAAACGCACAATGAAACAGTGCGTCCGGAAGAAAAGGGGCGGAGACGACGCATCTACGGGATTTCTTTGACGCCTTAATATGACGACATCATCACCAAAACCACACCCGCTGAGAAAATGACCAGAAGACCAGAAAACTGTCAGACTGTATACAGTTGCTGTTGTATTGACATGTTTCCTTTATTCAGTTATGACATGTAGTCTCCTAAGAACGCATGCTCTGTCCCAAACGCTAGCATTCCTGACTAGAACGTCCGCCATTTTAAGCTCTGTCTCAAACACTTGAACACACAGAATTCTTGATAGCGGTTATTTTATGTTCCAAGTGTTCATATGGTGTGAGGGTGCATGAGTGAGTGTGTGTATTATCCAGATGACCGTACACATCAGGTTTAAAACTGAAATGCAGTGCTAAGTGTGCTAATCACGTACTCAAACCACTGACTAGCAGACTGTTAGCTAGCAGGAAATCAGCTAGCCGCTGTTTATCATTTTTGACGCAGTATGTACGTACACACGTCCCTGCTTCCTCAGAACACTTTTATCAAACACTAGCGTTTGGGATCTAGCCAGATAACGTAGCTCAAATATGGTAGCATATTAGCATTGCTAATTAGCGGTTTATTTAAAGCAGAAAAACACCACGTAGTCCCATAGTTTAATGTTTGGTAATTGATAAATAATGATATATTTGTAAAAAAAAATTTTAAAAAAGAGAGAGAGAAAAAACGCGGGGGGGGGGGGGGGGACAAAACAGGAAGTAGAAGAACACCACGTGCACATAAACATATGCTTTGACCCCGATGTAAATAAGTGTAGACACACAGATCCCACCTGTTTTTAGGTAATGACTCGTCGCAATAATGAATATAGGACAACACAAAATCTTTTATATGCACACTTGTAAAAAATGAAATGAGTGCATAGAATTATAGAGACTTACAAACTAAAAGAACACCACAGTGTGTGTGTGTGTGTGTGTGTGTGCGTGAGAGAGATTCCATGGCGTCTGTTCTGGTAACACTTGACTTCCAATACGCTTTTTATCGCTTCCCCTCTTTGACTGAATCCGAATCCACTCCGCCATCTTAACGACCGTTCCACATGATCAGCTTGAGCGAAGTTTATTAGATGTGTTTATTAGAGCACAACTTACCCAGAAGTCATTGCTGCAATCCAACGCCGCTTCCTTTTTCCAAATGGTGGATGAAGGTAACCCTATAGCCTAGATTCCAGAAATGTGGATCTTTCGTTCATTTATCTCCACCGTGGATCCAGAGACAAACCTAGGAACATCCAATAAAGTCTTAAATAAAGTCGTGTTTATTTGCTGGTAATTAGCTAGCTTAATCAGCTAACTAGCTAGTGAATGCTAGCACTACTAACGGCCGGTCGTACGCTAAGTCGCTCTCCAGCGTTTGCACTAAATTGGTCGTAGTTATTTAGCAGCCAAGTTCCTGGAGTTAGAAAAGTAGAATGTTAGTTAGCAAACTAGCTAATTAGCCAGCTGATATGACTTCATATAGAAATACGCTGTAATTCCGTTCGGCTACATTGTTCTAGCTACCGAGGTTTACGCTCTACACGCTCTTCCCCTTGTACTGCAAGTGTACACTTCAAGTGGCCTAGTACATTCATCCTAGCACTTTAGAATGAGGTGAAGGACCTGTAAAAAGCGTATTGGGACACTGTGTACATGTCCCTAAGGAAAAGTTTGGTTTTTTTCTGTTTGTTTAGGGGTTTTGTTGAGTTTTTTTCATTTTACATTTGGTTTTCTTTCATCGTTTGCTCAAGAGATATAAATAAAGATGAGTTTGAATAATTAAAGACAATTTTTTGCTGTTGATGACCTGAAACGTTTTGTTATTGTGTGAAAATCTGATAGGCCTGCCTGTGGTAATGTTAGGCAAAAATGATTGCTCGTGTGAAAGCAGGGTAAGTTAGATAATTAGCATTAGCTAATTAGGTGAAAAATGTAAAAGGGCTAGGTTGATGGCTAGCTTGTTAGTTATTTGGGTCCTAACATACACAACAATAAGAAAGTAATAAAGGTCTATTTTTATAATACTTATTTTTACACTATATTTAATCTAGGGAAAATCCTTCATATTATAGCCTATGGTAGATATTTTTAAATACGATCGCAGCTTAAATCCATAAGAACAGCACATGAATTAAAACATGTGAAATTCACGAAACGGTCGTAACGGTTTGGAAGGCTGTCGCCTTGGCAACAAGGGTTCTACTCGCGAGCTATAGTGCTGTAATCCACAGACATATCAATACATAGACGCCGCTTTGGCCCATTGCTGCGATACATACGTCGACGTGTCCGCCATATAGATCCGGGTAAGACTGCGTTGTTAAGAAACACAAGTACAGGTCGGAGCTGCAGTTTTTCTGGATAAAAAGCACGAGAACGTTGACATTTCTCAAAGGATTTCAATGGTTTACGATCTACGTGGAGAAAATAAAATTGTTCTGTCTCAAGTTATCTCGACAGTTAGACTTGGAAAAAGGAATTGTGGAAACTCACGCTCGTCAAGCATAGATACGGCTTATTTGTCTAGGTTAATAAACACTGAGACGTCCCTAATGTAGTATAATTTAACGTTTTAAGGGTTTTTTTCATTGTGGAAATGAATTTTTCTGTCTTCAACCCTGTCTCTTAGCTTTTCTTCTGCTCCAGGTCAGAATTCTCTTAACAAAAGCAGAATGCAGACTGACTGCCAGTGTCTCACTATTTTATTTGCATTAGCAATAAAAGGATATACAGTATACTCCAAAACAGACAATTACAAATATAATTATAAGATGGATCCGGTCAAACTTTTACAGTTACAGTGGTAAAACATTTATGTTATAATAATAATAATAATAATAATAATAATAATAATAATAATAATAATAATAATAAGCGTCTATGTATGTATATATCTATGCTGTAGTCAACCCTGAGGGTTTAGATTGGAACGCACCCGCCTGTTAGGTCCCGCCTCTTTTTAGAGAAACGCTTCCGGGTTTGATTCTGCGCATGCGCAAACAGACACGCGCTCTGTACTTCTGGGTCAGTTTAATGAATTATGTGTATTTTAATGTAAATATTACAGATGTGTATGCTGTTATGAGATAATAAGAGTCAGCTTTATCATTTAAAATGCGCAAAAAAGTGAATCAAAACAAACTTTAATGCTCGGGCGCGTGCAGAACCCAGTGATGAAGGATTGCTGTTGTGATTCGGAAGACAGGATATAAAGGACTGAACGCGCGAGCACTGTTCTTCGAGCCGGCTCATGGAAGGCGCGCGCTGGGCGTTCCGGTGCGGCGCGTGGAGCCCGAGCCGGGCGGAGTGGCTGCTGGCCGCGCGCTGTGTTCAACCGGAAGAGAGAGACAGGATCGGTCAGTTCATGTTTGCCAAAGACGCCAAAGCAGCCATGGTGAGATAATAATAATAATAATAATAATAATAATAATAATAATAATATATCTGTCACTGTCTCTCTCTCTCTCTGTATCTGTCTGTCTGTCTATTTATCTGTTGATCTGTCTGGGCTATCTGTCCATCTACATATATAGTGCAATCAGTAAGGTGGTATTGATTCGTGTGTGTGTGTGTGTGTGTGTGTGTTAAGGCTGGCCGTCTGCTGATCAGGAAGCTGGTGTGTGTGAAGATGGGTATGCCATGGGACGGGTTCCGCCTGGGCAGAACGCCCCGGGGGAAGCCGTACCTGGCCCACCCTTCCTCTGGCTCAGGCTCCGCCCCCTGGAGTTTCAACATCTCTCACCAGGGTGACTTTGCCGTGCTGGCGGCGGAATGCGGGAGACAGGTGGGAGTGGACGTGATGAAGACCACCAGACCAGGTAACCGTGAGAGCTGAGTTCCCATGGCTGTTTGTGATTGGCTGTTGCTCTTTTATGACATCATAACGCTCTCTGCTCCACATCAGCAGAACAACAGCCGGTACACACACACACACACAAAAGCCTTCACACACACAGTCACTCTGGAATGTATTTATTATTTCCTGCTGATAAATCAGATCTACGCATTGTTCCAAACGTGTATTATCCGATTCTGCAGGATTCTAAACTGAAAATGATTTTTTTAAAAAAAGATTTTCCTTTAAGTTTATATTTGAAGTACATTTACTTAAATAATTTGGTAATCGAATATAAACGTTCATATAATTGTTCTGCTCGATTATGGAAGTTACGTGTGTTCCCCGTGTTCCTCAAACTGCCATCTTTGCTCACTACCTAGTGTAGCACGTAACGGTGTATCCAAGTATAACACCATCTGAGATTCAGCTACAGAAAAAGAGCGACCCGGATAAGTGTCCGTCGGGATTCGGAACTAATTATGCAGGCTGATCTCACTTTTAGGACGCATGCTTTTGTTAGTTTTTAAAAATATATATATATATATATATATATATATTTTATTAGAAAATTGTTAGATAATTAAAAGCATGTGGAAGGAAAGTAGACCGTAAACAACATGCATCTATTCGAGAATCCTTTTTCGACACCGAGCGAGACGAGACAGAACGTTTAGGAAATGCGTGTTTTACCTCGTCTTCGTTGATTAAAAGGTAGACGTTCGAGTATAGATTTTTTTTTTTTTTTTTTTTTTTTTTTTTTTTTTTTTGGAAAAATGTTCTTATTAGTAAAAAAAAAAGCAGAACGGGAAAAACACTGATTTAAAAGCAGCAAGTCACCAAAATGATTATGTTGGCTATAGAAATTCATAAATCAAGATGATTCACTTCAATTGTAATTTAGAATTTATTCATGGCTATGGGAAACGCTGATCTTGTATTCTTGTAATTTAAAATGGAAATAAATGAATATATAGTAAAAACATTATCATTATTATGATTATTACTCTGACATGCAGTTCCACTAGTGGCCACTGAGTGGCAGTGTGAGTCCACGGTGTTGCTTTGTAATCAATCAGGCCTTCTCTTATAAGGAAAGCTAACACTGATGATGAGGTGTGTGTGTGTGTGTGTGTGTGTGTGTGTGTGTGTCAGGCAGCAGCTCTGTGCAGGAGTTCTTCCGCGTCATGAAGCGCCAGTTCACCGATTTCGAATGGCGCACCATCACATCTGCGCAGTCCGACTGGGACCAGCTGCACCTCTTCTACAGACACTGGGTAACCTTGGCAACACACAAACCGTTGTCCATATCAGCCTTTTCCTTACCCTTGATTATCGCACCGTAAAATCTCTCGCCATTTCGAGAACCGAATAAGGGTCCATCTGGATCGAAGCTGCCGAGTCTGTGCTTCATTAAATAGATTTGTTTTCATTTGTATTGATAACCGATTACACTAATACACACTCCACGACACACACTACCCCGTCTTCAACAAGCAGCGGTGCTTTGTTTTTCTGCAGCTTTTTTCAAAATTTGCAATGCAGCTTCCGGAGTTTTTAAGTGGAAAACTACTTGAATTGGCGAAATCGTAATCGCACGAAATAGTTAATTTCTCCGATCACTGAATCCTGGAGGACTGTTGAGCTAACTCACTAGTAAATTTGGCTAGCTACCTAACATCAGATAGTTACAGCTTAATTAGCCAAGCTGTGCAGTTCCAGTAGTGGCCACTGGGTGTCAGTGTGAGTCCAGTGCTGCGGTTCAGTAGGTGGCTTGTTTAGCTGATGTTGCTGAACTGTTATATCGTGTAAGAAACTCGTAAAAAGTTGTTTGTTTTTACAAGAAAAATACTCAAATTTCGCACACAGTTGGTTCCGTATGACGTATTTCGTAAGCGGCCGCTACGATACGACAGCAGGAAAAGCAGGACAGAAGGAGGGGAAAAAAATGGTGTGTGGTTTAATTCTAGAAACTGCAGCAGCGCATTCAAGCAGCAATTTCTTGTATTTCATGCGATCACTTGGATTTGTTGGAATGACAAGAAGCTGGTAAATATTTATAATTGTGTTTGATGTAAAAATGAGTTACATGCTGATTGTTCTCATGCTGATCACTGTTGCCATGGTAATGTAATATCATCACTCTCACACATGACTCAATGATGGGAGTGTGGTGTTGTCTCACACATACACACACACACGTACACCAACCTATTGATCAGGAAGTCTTGTAGCTAGAGGTGTGTGTGTGTGTGTTAGGCTCTGAAGGAGAGCTTCATCAAAGCAATCGGCTCGGGGCTCGGCTTCAACCTGCAGAGGGCGGAGTTTCACATTTTGCCCAATCAAATGCAGGAGGGGCGTGTTTTCTGCCAGACCAAAATGCATCTGGATGAGGAGGAAGACGAGGACTGGACATTCGAGGTGAGAAGAGAGTGTGTGTGTGTGTGTGTGTGTGTGTGTGTGTGTGTGATTGAAGAGACGTAGAGAGAGACAGACTGTGATAAGGGGTGATGGATGAGGTAGAACAATATGCATTTATCATGAAGAGCATGAGCATCCTCTCTTTCTCTCTCACACACACACACACACACACACACACACACACTCACACGTTCCCAGACCATCAACCACTTTGAGATCTGGATTGTTTGTTGTTTCTTCTAACAATCTTTTTGATCTCGTGTGAGTGTGTGTGTGTGTGAGAGAGAAACAGAGGGAGAGAGAGGGAAAGGGAAAGGTTATGTGAATGTGACAAGCTGCACCCTTTAATCTCTCTTTCATGAAACATCAGCTTTCCTCTCATCCATCTCCTGCTGTGAAACTCCCATCTCTCTGTTGGGGAGCACGTCCACATCCCCCTCTCTCTCTCTCTCTCTCTCACTGTGTCTCTTCTTCCATCTGCTTCCCTCTTTCTCTTGCATTTTCTTCCTCTCTGTAGTTGCAGCCAAACGTGGTTCCTCTATTGACACGGGGGTGAATACTTACGCAGCCAACAAATGTCTGGGGTTTTTTTTAAATTTTTTATTTTACTTTGTGTCCCAAAGTTATTTTGTGCCTTTTAAATATGAGACATATCATTTTATGTAAAAGTTTATTTTCGGTTCGAAGTGTAAATACAGTGACTAAAACATAAATATTGGCACCTCTGAAGTATCGTTTCGGTGTACACACTGTGTTTTGTTCGTGGCCAGCTGGTTGAGATGGTGGTCAGGATTTAGTTCGTTATTTCGAACCTTTTCCCCCGGACCCTTCTGTCCTGTCCTCCGCAGGAATGTTTGCTGGACGAGCATCATCACGTCGCCGTGGCGCTGGGAAAACCCGACGGCTCCGTGGCGAACGTGAGTGCAGGCAGTGTGCGAGTGTGCGTGGTGTTGTTTTAGAACAGCAAAGTGCAGTGTCGTTTCACGTGGGAATTTTTATTCATTCTCACAGGATGCTGGGAATCCCGGAGAGGCCGCGTCCGTCGGGTTCACGGTCCTGAGCTTCGATGAGCTGATGGAGGAGGCCACGCCCCTTTCAGATGAAGACCCCGCCTACTGGGAGAGTTTTAGGAGGAAACCGGAGGTATCACTGCGGCAGAGTGAAGGATAGGAGGTGTATAAACTTTTGGGATAGATTCCGGATCCATCACAACCCTGACCAGGATAAACATGGATGAATAAATAAGTGTGTTTGTGTGTGTGTGTGTGTGTGTGTGTGTGTGTGTGTGTAATAAACCAAGCTGTGGAGTACCATGTTCCTCTCTTGGTCTCTGCATCTCATCCTGTTTCTTCCTTTCTCAATCTCTCTCTCACTTTTCTTTCTTTTTGTCACCTCCTTTTGACATTTAAGCAAAAACTGAGCTGTGTGTTTGTCTCTGTTGACTTTTAGTGCCATGGTGTTTCTCTCTTTCACTCACTCACAAACACACACACACACGGTGTACGTAGGCATGAGAGACAACAGACACACACTCACTCTCACACAGAGAGAAGAGCTCACAAATGGGGGTCCCACCAAGACAGTAAAGTGTGTGTGTGTGTGTGTGTGTGTGTGTGTATTTTCCCATCTCTTCTCTTCTCCTCTCCCATGAACTTTATCCCTGTTACCACGGCAGCACAGCCTGTTACACCGAGGTGACTGGAACGTGAAGTGTTAGCCAACTGAGCTAATCTCATACAGTCCGACGGAGAGAGTGATCGTGGTGTAGATTGCGAGTGTGCGTGTTGAGGCATGTTTCACTGAAGGCCACGCACTTACTACCGCACTCACTTAACACGCAAGCACACACACACAGTATGAGTGGTGGAACTGGGTGTAATACAGCGCTTGGGCTGCCAGAGTATATTTCAAATTTAATTACTATAAATGAAATGAATGAATGAAATACACTCACACTTTCCACTTATAAACCTGGCAATCATGCAAATACAGGTCAAGCGCTTCATATCTCATCAAACATCCGAATGGAGGGGAGGGTGTGTGTGAATGTGATCTCAGTGACTTTGACCGTGTCATGGTTGTTGGTGCCGGATGAGCTGAATTGAGTTTTTCAGAAAATATTGATCTGGAAATTTCACACACGACAGGGTTTACACAGAATGTTCTCTCAAAATAAACCTTTGGCAATAATTCAGCTCGTCATGTTCGGAGAAGGAAGGGTCGTGTGTATGATCCCAAGAACACAATACTCACAGAGAAGCATGGTGGTGGGAGCATCGTGATACGGAGCTGCTTCTCTGCAAACAGTACTGTGCTATTATACATCATCGTCGAAGGAAACTTGACCGCAGGAAAGTATCGCACGTGATGCCATAGAGGAGAACTTCATCTCGTTGATCAAGAAACTGAATCCGGGGAGAAGGTGGATGGTTTTAATAAGACAACAACCCCAAACATACAGCCAAAATAACTCGAGAAGGACTTTCATGGCCTGGTCAATCTCCTGACTGGAATCTCACTGGAACTTGATGGAGGACTTTGAAACCGCGAGTCCATCAGAGAGACCTTCCTAACCTTGGAGAACTGAAGATGATTTGCTAAATAATGATTTAATTCCTACCATAGGTGTCTCAAAGCTGTAACTGCCAACAGCAGTACTAATGCAACAAAATACTAATGTTAGTTTGTTTTGAGTGAGAATACTTTTTTCCTCATCAATTTTTTAAAAATATATCTTTGTTTATGCTTATTAATTCACACTTTTTTTGTTTATATTTACAATGCCAATACAAATGCCATTACAAAGTCCAAGGACATTATGTGTGTAAATTGAAAGTGGATATATGTATTAAATAACAAAAACAGCAGTGTCTGAATTTCACCTCACTGTATGTTTTGTTCCAGAACATCCTAGAACGTATACAATTCCAATTGAAAGTATTAGAACAGCAAGACCAATTTAAGGTTTAAAAAAAAATGTATACAAGACGATAGATCAAAATTTCGGCTTTCGCCCTTGATGTCAAACAACTCATCTTTCATGTGTAAATGGTCTGCACTTATAGAGTGCTTTTAAACCTTAGCAGTTCAAAGCTACAAAGCACCCATTCACACACACACCAATGTCAGCAGCGCTATCATGCAAGGCGCTTTTGGGAGCAACTTGGGGTTCGGTGTCTTGCACAAGGCATGTGGAGTCACATGGGTTGGGAATCAACCCGCTCTACCACCTGAGCCATAGCCGCCCCTGACATGTGACATTAAACATGTGACTGATAGGTGTTTCTTGTTGCCCAGGTGTGACCTGTAAATTGATTGTTTAAACAATCAATAGCTCTGAATGTCTTGGTTTGAGACCTCTTGGTCTCTCCTGTGAAGACTGCATTTGTTGTTAAAAAGGATAAACCAACATGAAGACCAGAGAGATATCTATGGGAGAAAAGCGAGCCATTTTGAAGCCCAGAAAAGAGTGGAAATCAATCAGAGCCGTTGCAGAAACATTGAGCATAGCCAATACAACAATTTGGATTGTCCTGAAAAAGAAAGAAACCGCTGGTGTACCAACAACCAGACGTGGAACAGGTCGGCCAAGGAAAACAACAGCAGACAATCTTTCTGCAGACAATCTAATCTGGAGGAACTTCATCATGCAGCAAGACAATGATCCAAAACACAATGAAGGACTTCATCAGGGCGGAAAAGTGGAAGGTTTTAGACTAGCCAAGTCAATCACCAGACCTTAACCCAACTTAGTAGCATTTCACCTCCTGAAGAGGAGACTGAAGGGAGAAACTACCAAAACAAACAACTGAAAGAAGCTGCAATACAAGCCTGGAAAAGCATTACAAACGAAGAATGCAACAGTTTGGTGATGTCAGTGGGTCACTGGGTTGATGCACTTATTCTAAGCAAGGGATGCGCAACCAAATATGAAGTACTTTACTTTAAGGCTAGCTGTTCTAATACTTTTGTTCACCTAAAAATTGGGTTATCTGCCCCCAAAGGTGCCATGTTCTCAGTTGTTTAACACATCTAGATGTAAATATCAGGAAATGAAAAGCTGAAATTCGGATCTGTCGTCTTGTATGAATCTTTTTGTCGCAAACCCAAATGTCTTCGGTGTCGAACAAAAACGAAAGGATCTGCCTTGCTGTTCCAATACTTTCGGTGGGGACCGTATGCACTTTTAGAACCCTCTGCGGTCCTTTATCAGTTGTTCTGTAGAATAAAACGAACAAAAGTGTGTCTGCGTCGTGAAAATGTTTTGCCATTCATGACTGAGCGCATATCTCAGTGATCCCTTCCTGACCCATCCCATAATATTACATTACAACACTAATCTGCTCATTACTCATTCATTACATCCTCATCGCACTCGGCCAATCGGATTAGGCCGCGTAATTACAGATGCAGCAGCAGATTGTAGGGACTGCAGTAATGAAGCTCACTGACCCAGGAAGTGTGTGTGTGTGTGTGTGTGTGTGTGTGTGTGTACAGTATCTATATGTGTGGATGGTCACACACTCAATTTACTAGATTTAAGTAGTATATGGAAATTAGATTTACTAGATTTAATTTCCATATATTACCGTAATTTCTCTTTTTTTTTTTAAATCATCACTGCTGTCTGTCTGTCTGTGGTTATATTATGGACTTTGATCTGTGTATGATCCAACACACACACACACACACACCATGTCCACTGTTGTAATCTGTGTGAATGGTTGCCCGAGGTCACCGTGAAAAACACACCGTAAATAACAACCGGCAGATGTTGGCAATCAAACATGTGAATTAACACACACACATAAACACACAAACCCTCTGGGTGAGGACAACAAAGTCATGCCTTGAGGATTAGTAGTGGCGAGGTAATTTAAAAACAAATCTTTATTGGATTAGCAGCTTTCTGCTAACACACACACACACACACACACACACACACGCACAAAACAGCGTTATCCCACGTGTACTGGCAGAAAACACCCTGATCACACGTCATGGTCTCTGTCTTTGTTTATCCAGCCAGAGGAGTTCATCCAGACTTTGATCTTCAAGACCTAACAAGATATAACACACAGCCAAACTGCCTATTATTTATGAATGACCTGTTAACAGTCAGAGGTAAAGCTGTTCCTTTAAGTTTCCCACCATGGGAAAGTCTTCAGAGTGGAGGGCTTTCTGTTTCTCAGTAACATGACAAATTGCCTTTTTTTTCCCTTCCCCTAAATGTTTTATTCCTTAAGCTAACATAGCATATCTCATAGCTTACACAAGTCATATACGCAGCTAAATTGCTAGTTAACCTCATTTGGTCATCTCACATCAGACAGTTCGATGGCTAGTCGTCTAACAGGCTATCTTAGTTAGCAACGGTTAGATGGCTAGTCATGATATATTAGTTAGCATTTGGAGCATGTGGGGGGGCTGAGTGACCTCAGAGTGACCTATAAATATTCTTTTAATATCTCAAAAACCGAAGCAGCACAAACGATTCAGACTATTTTGCCGACGTTTTGTGTCTGGTGGGGGGCCAACTTCATACAGGTTATAACATGATATATTACCTAGAAAACGGTCAGATGGCTAGTCCTCGAACAGGCTATCTTTTTGAGCAGTTACAGGTCTAGTCATCTATCTTGGTTGGCAAACGGTTAGACGGCTAGTCATATAACATCCCCGCAGCAGGGGGAGAACATGCAAAATCCGCACACACGCACGCACGCAGCCGCGACAGGGCTCGAGCCCCCATACCTGGAGGTGTGAGGCAAACGTGCTAACCACTAAGCCACCATGCACCCATGTGCTAAATTATTCTCCTCAAATACACACACACACACACACACACACAAAAAAAAAAGACAAACAGAGTGAAAAATACACTTTAGGTGCATGCGTAGTGTTTAAATATTCCAAGCACACAGTTCAGACCTTGCTGTTACCATGGCAACAGTCAGCCTGTTCTCAACCAGGTCCTCTCCATCTGTCGACCCGCGAGTTGACAGACACACACAATTTCTATAGCTTTTTTTCCACTGTAATTATTTTCCATTTTTGTGTGTGTGTATGTCCACATGGGTTCCTGGGTTTTATCCAACAAGGACATGCCCACTACACCTTACCCCAAATCTGATACACACTTTCACATGTTCACCGGATATTCGTTGGATATCATTAGATATAATTACAACTCTATCAGTTCCATTTTAAAAAATCTTATTAGGCCAATGTGAGCATGTAAACCTGCTTGTGTATAAATTACACACAGTTGTTCTTGTTGTGCTTGTCTAGTTGGCATTTTGCTGTCAGCAACATCATGTGACCTACAAGAGCCCTTCAACAGCAGGTAACCACAGGTTAGAGTGGCACTACACACTCAAAAACACACACACACACACACACACACACTACTTTCATCAAAAATTATCCACAGGCTATTCCATGCAATACACATACACAAGCACACACTTCCTCACATGCACATTTATTTATTTATTTTATTAAAAGCATGTATCAAGCAGTTACAGTCTCTCTCTCTTGCTCTCTCTCTCACACACACACACATCAAAAAGCAGTATCAGAGTCATAACTGGGTGTGTCAGCTATACTTCATTTTATTGACATTGTGGAAAAAAAAAGATTAACAGGTTTTTTTTGTGATGTAATTAAGGAGAGTTAGGTTTGATTGACAGGTGTTAGTGTGGTGTGATTGTAGGGCTGTGTTTTATTGATAGGTGTTGGTGCGGTGTGATAGGTGTTAGTGTGGTGTGACTGGAGGGCTGGGTTTGATTGACAGATGTTGGTGTGGTGCGGTTGGAGGACTGGGTTTGATTGACAGAATTTAGTGTTATGTGATTGGAGGGCTGGGTTTGATTGACAGGTCATCGTGTGGTGTTATTAGAGGGCTTTGATGAACAGGTCTTGGTATTGTGTATTAGGGGGGTTGGGTTTGAGTGACAGCTTTTGGTGTGTTGTGATTGAAAGGGTATGTATGATTGACAGGTGTTGGTGTTATGTGACTGGAGGACTGAGTTTGATTGACAGGTGTTGGTGTGATGTGATTGGAGGGCTGGCTTTGATTGACAGGTGTTGGTGTGATGTGATTGGAGAACTGGCTTTGATTGACAGGTGTTGGTGTGATGTGATTGGAGAACTGGCTTTGATTGACAGGTGTTGGTGTGATGTGAT
>JANDJT010000071.1:23160178-23162678 GCA_024331685.1 Stegophilus panzeri
AAAGCTGCTTTGAGACAATGTCTATTGTAAAAAGCGCTATACAAATAAAATTGAATTGAATTGAATTGAATATGCAGGCTCTGTTCCAGATATCAAAGAACTGTAAATGCAGGCTGTTCTATACAAATCAAAGTCTTTACAGACATTTCACAGAGGTACACACACACACACACACACACACACACACACACACACACAGCTTGCACATATACACTACATACCAACACTCACACTTATACAGACTTATACTTATACTGGAAGAGAATGAAGTTCAATTGGCAGAGTGTATCTGACCTACGTGAATTAGGATTAGCAAAACATACACACACACACGCACGCACGCACGCACGCACACACACATCCCATGTAAGAATGGCAATCTGAGCTGGTACACCACGAATGGCTGCCATGCAGTATTAAAGTTTAATTGCTACGATACCAGGCATGTCTCCATGGCAACAAAGCTTCCTCAACAGTTCTGCTCCAAGTGTATGATGGACTGACTGACTAATGCAGCTCAGAAACGCATCATCAAAACATCTTTCCTGAAAATGCATTTTAGAACGGTTCTAGACTGTATCTGCGTCTACATGCAGGCTGTGCTGTAGACAAACTATCACGGTCACGGTGAATAAACGCAGTAAATGCCCAGATAAACCGATGGCCGGTTCTAGATACAAATAAGATTAAAGGTACCTCTGTTCTAGATATACGAGGTAAACAATCTGTTTATAGGAGAGGGGGGAACGTATAAACATAACTTAAATGGAAAATTCCAGACAAACTAACTTTGGTAAATTCGCAGTTGACTGACGTGTTCAAGATGAACTGACCTCCTGTAAACGCTAGATAAACACTCTGTGTTTTGTGATCTAGATAAACGGACTGTACCGTGTCCTCCATAATATTTATTTAGGACAAAGGCGTATTAATGTATCTATTATTTTTTTTATTCACCTCTGGTTGAAATTCCTCAGATTGAAATTTCTACTCGAACAATTCAGACGTGGAACTCGTGGCTAAAAACGTGCATTCTCAAACTGTAATCACGTGTCGTTTAAAAAAAACCCAACATTTTAGTTTTAACGTGTGAAAATGACAGCGTTTTAAGGAGGCAGGAGGCCGGTGTGGATTTATCAATCGCGTCGATACTTCCGTCCACGTGTTTTTATGCAAAGGTGTTTGTTTTTTTTAAACGCTGCATGGAAACACCAGACGCGAAGAACATCTGCGAAATGCGCATAAACTGAAAGTCATGTGACTTTTGCTGAACTGGCTCAGGAAAGTAAACCCGACCGACCAATCACGTCGCACAGAATCTCGAATGTTGTTTTTAGGTCAACGACTTCCGTTTATATCGGATATTTTTGCACCGGTTTTGCCGATTCTGTTCTCTTGAACACGTGGGATGGAAACGGCGCTTTATTGGCAAATGTTTTATGTGTTATTCCGATTTTTTTGTTGAATTCACGACTTGGATGGAAACATATCCATAGCTATTTTTTAGACTTGAACGTGAGCAGAAATACAGAGGCTACGCCATGAGATCCAAACCACTAGGTAGCCTCCTGAAGAGTGTTTCTGATCTGTCAGAACAGGAATACGGGGATTTTATTTATTTTTTTGGTTTATTATGCTGCAAATTCTTCACGCTGGATTTCTTCTAGATAAAGGTACTAGAAAAGCCAGCCTGTTTGACATCAATCTACGTTTTCACTCTCCGTACAAGATGGCGTCTAGATAAACTGACTAGAACGATCAATCCTCTGTGGTTAAAGATACGCTGGATAGACCGACAATAAACGAGGGCCTGTTTTACATAAAAAGGACCGCGAGGCCAAGCCGGGTTTGTTTGGCCGCTGTCCAATTCTACATAAACGTGTTGTAAAATGGCACATCTGTTTAATATACATCGGTGGCACGTCCAGATTTAGTTCCGATCAACTTACTATAAAAGCAGGTCGTTATTACTTTTTTTTTTCTTTCTTACATAAATAGATGAAAAATTCCCGTTTGGTTCTACTAAACTGACTGTAAATGCAGACCGGTCCTCAGTAAACTGATGGTAAATCCTGGCGGTGTTCTAGACACGCTCACGGAAGATGTCAGACTGTTCTGTCGAGAATGTGCAGCTGCATTTTCACTGGTCATGTCACGTGTGTGTGTGTGTGTGTGTGTGTGTAATCCTGTGTAAATTCTGTAGAGAGATAAGACTCCATGCATACACACACACACACATACACACACAGTCTGAATAAACCCAGTATCTGACTGCAGCTCTGCTAATGTTTGTACTACAAACTCCATAATTCGTGTTTTCTCTTGTCTTTATTTGACAAAATGGCAGGTGGTTCAGCAGTTAAATCCTCTCTCTGTGTTTGTGTGTGTGTGTGTGTTCTGCGTTATAGTTATAGCCCACTTCATGAATTGAAGTATATCCGGACATAAGCTTTATCTCACTCTAAGCATCTCATAATAATCTGTCCACGTTAGCGAACTA
>JANDJT010000071.1:23167678-23180178 GCA_024331685.1 Stegophilus panzeri
ACTCCTGACCTTCTGATCTTGAACATTAACCATTGAGACACCACTGCCCAGAACTCAGGTCCACTGTGCACAAGTGCTGCTGCAATATGTTGGAGATTTGTAGTCCACTAAACTACCTCTCCGACCAAACAAAGGTTGTAACAAGGTGTTGTACCTTCGAGGGTATCACCCCAGAATTTGTACACTGAAAGGTACAACTTAGTACTTTTTTTCTACCTGGGTTCTACTGCTGGATCTACCCAAACGTAATGGAGTACAAGGATGAGGTTCACCTGCAAGACATCCCAGACTTTTTGTTAACTTTTGCCTTGTCCTTTCTATGCCCCACTCCACATCACTTTCTAGTTGTTCAGTTTGTTCGTTCATCTCCAGAAACCTCTTTATCCTGCTCAGGATCATAGCGGATCTGCAGCCTGTCCGAGGAACACTACGAACAAGGCAGGGATACAACCTGGACGGGTACCAGTCCATCGCAGGGAACTATGCACACCCACAACATTTTTGACACTGTCACAAAGCAGCTTTCCAGAACTCTGGATGTAGATCTAGATCCCCAATGAGCAATCCAAAGGCAACAGTGGCAAGAAAAATACTCCCTGAGACAACATGAGGAAGAACCCTTGAGAGCAACCAGACTCAAAATTGAACACATCTTCTTCTGGGTGACCCCGTATATTTTTGTTGGTGGTGACGGACAGTTTGCATCCTAACTTACAGGAACTGGCCGATATTCACTTGAAGGATACTAACCCACAGGAGACTATGACTGAGCTCTCCCTAGAAGACACCATAACCTACTTCTCTCTCTGTCTTCATTCTATTTCCCATTTACTATCCCTATTCATAGGAAATGGCACCAAACCATAGGAGCATGTGTTGCCATGGTGGGAGAACGGATGATGAGAGCATTCGGACTGGCTGGACGAAAGCACAACATCCACGGCTTGAGGATTCCTACTGTACGTTTTGTTTTTTGTTTTTTTTAGGTCTACCATCGGAGACTAAGGACCTGCACCCATCAGAGGAAATGCTACTGCCCGGGTTGCCTCTTAGACATATGGATGTGAACCTACAGCAATGCCTTGGCACATTAACCGGTTCCTATGCATTCCAAAATGGAGAAACTCAACCTGAGGTCCCAAAGGAGGTGCCTAAAACCTATAAAGCACGGTGACCCTGATCCATGTTCACAGGAGGGTCCCCTTCTGGTGTCTGCCATTGAATGATCTGAACCACTACAAAGACTTGAGGACCCTGCCTACCCTCATAAATGTCGTGATTGTTATTCTTTATTGTCCTTTAATGCAGTATCACTGCTGGTGTTGCCACTGCCATTTGCTACAAATGCTACTAATAGCAGAGCACTTAGATGTACTGGAAGAAGATCTGACCTGGCACCTTTCAGCAGCAGCTGCTCCCGCAACCGCTCCTACACCTGCTTCTCAACTGTACCGGACCAAATGACTAGTACTTGCACTTCTACCCCAAGGATCAGGTTCACAAGAGAAAGGAAATGGACTCCGGTTTCAAAGGAAGTGGAGCTTTGGGGCCCCATCAACATGCCAGTGATCTGGATAGTGTTCAAGGTGTCGCTGCAGTGTTACCTTGTCTCCCAGAGGACACCGTCATACCACCTGAGACTGCATGACGGAGAGTACCAGCATGCTTCTTGGGGATGAACTGTTGTACAGTGCTCTTACATGTGAAAAATGGGTCCAATGATGTTAACTTGAATCTGACTCCCCACCCCTAATTTAGTTTTGGCCAGTCCCCACCCACCAGCCAAATATCATAAGACAGTTACCAACCGGGAAGGGTGAGGGCTCGAACATGCTTCCTGCAAGACACATAAAGACAGCCAGTCTTATCTTTTCAAACTGCTGCTCATGCTGCGTCACATGGCAGCGTAACACACTCAGAGGAACGTGCTCTATGCCAACTTCCGCATACAGTGTGTATCACAGATGCTCATGATTGGCTAGTGTCACTGTGATTGACGGGGGGAGGGAGTATGCCCCTCCCACCCTGACAGCATGCCAATATTGCTCCCTTGGTCTCCCAGTCACAGATGGCTGTCGCAATGCTGTTTTGTGCCATTCAGGAGCGACTTATTTCTGATTTCAGTAATAATTTTTATGACTTGGACTTGTCTAAGACATGAGGATCTTGAGAGTCAGAATTTAACTTGGACTGAATTTTGCTTGGACATGGGTAAATGAGCCATGGAAGTAATAGTTTTTGGGGTTTTTTTTGTTTGTTTGTTTCAACATTTAACTGCACAACTATAGCCAACTGCAATTGTCTGATTCACTGGAGACTCGAGTAATAGAGGGTGGGTGACTTGACTTTTATAATGCCAGCAGCGGGCAGCACCACCTCTCGTTTCTCTGCCTGGACACAAACCATACTTAGTGTTTGACCCTAGCAGCTTTTATCATAATACACCATTATTATGATGGGACAGGTGTGTTTTATTAGGGAACAGGCATACACTCTTTAAGTCATCTAATCTTGGCCACTGTCACTTTGTGTGTGTGTGTGTGTCTATGAGATTAATGAGAGTCAAGGCCATTCTCATGAGCAGGCTGTTTTTGTGCATACTGGAAAGATAGATGATTTTAGGACACACACACACACACACACACACACACACACACACACACACAAACTGTGATGCTCTCTCTCTCTCTGTACTAGCTACAAACTCAGAGACAGCTACATACAAACCAGAAGAACATGATGGTCTATCTCAGCATGTACGCACACGTACGCACATGCGCACACACACACACACACACACACACACACACACACACACACACATTGCAGATGTAAGTACCATATGTTAAAAAAAAAAAGTCCCTGTCTCAGTGCGTGCCTGCAATTAAAAAACAACCATGCGTGTATGAAGTATGTTACAGTGAAGTTGCTCAAGCGTCTCACACACACCCTCCATACATCATCTTCAGATAAACATGTGCATATGCAAGCTACACACACACACACACACACACACACACACACAAACATATAGAAATATATGACACAAAGATAGACAAAGAAAGAGGGGGGAGAGACAGAGACAAAGACAGATAGATAGGTAGATAGATAGATAGACAGAGATCATATACAATATTCAGAATATAGAAAAAAAAATTATATATATAGCTGTAGCGACAGAAGGAGAGACAGAGACATAAGGAAAGAAATATATGGTGAAAAGACAGCATAGAAAGATACATATATGTGTAAGTGTGTGTGTGTTTGTGTGTGCGCGCGCCTCATACCGTGGATGAGTGCACGTACGTGTGTGTGTGTGTGCGCTGCGCTGCGTACCGTGGGTGAGGTGAGCCGTCTCAGGCTCTCCCCGAGCGAGTCCAAGTTCACGCGCTTCCGCCTGGCGGCCCTCCTTGCTCCCGTGGCAGCCTGATCGTCGAACGGGCACGTGCGCGTCTCCACGGGGCTCCGGCCGTTCCAGAAAGCGCGAGAGAACGGGCACTCGGCGTCGTCGGGGCTCTCGAGGCAATCGGAACCCACCGAGCTGAAAGACTCCGACGAGATCTTGCGCGAGGACATGCTGCTCGCCGCTGGCCCGCGAGCACTCTCATCAGACGCCGCGTCAAGCGCGCATACGGCGTGCGAGGCGGAGAGGGCAGGAGAGCGCGAGCGGAGCGAAGACTGGACGACGACGACGACGACGATGATGATGATGATGGTGGTGGTGGCACGCGATGGCACGCATTTCAAAAAGAAAGGGGGAAAAAAAGAAAAGAAAATTCCCTCAGAGAAAATGAAGCAGAGTTCAACGGATCGACGAAGCGCAGCGCGCGGAGCCGCAGAGAACCGGATTGCGTCCCTTGGTGCTTGCTCCTCTTACCGAATCGCGCTTTCATCCGCGAGCGCACAGGTCCGCTTCATCTCTCGCTCTCTCTCTCTCTCTCTCTCTCTCGAGCGCGAGAGATCCGTCGACTCTCTCAGTACCGCCGCGCGACACTGACGGAGTTTAACGCAGCCAATCAGAGAGAGTAACAGAGAGAGAGACAAAAAAGAGAGAAAGTGCACTTGTTCTCTAAAGGTCAGGATGTGCCCTTGTTGACTTAGTAGACTATAACTGTACACATCTAACCTTTCTTTCTCTTTTCTTTTTATTAAAAAAGAAAAGAGGTTCACTTTTCTACCAAATTCCTTAATAATGAAAAAAAGAAAGAAAGAAGGTGCGTGTGTGTGTGTGTGTGTGTGTGTGTGTGTTTTGACCTAAGATGTAAAGCTGGTTGTGGCATCATCAGGTATGCATACTGTCTCTCTCTCACTCTCACTCACTCACTCACACACACACACACACACACACACACACACACACACACACAGAGCATGAATTTAATATAGTTATAGATGCCCTTTACAACACTACTGCTGCACTGTGAATAAAATACCTCTATTTATCATATCACCAGTGCCTCTTCAACAATTCACAGTGATGTTTGCATTTTCAGTTACGTTCAATGAAAAATGTTAAACCTTTTTTCAGCTTAACAGTATGGAAAATGCAAAGAGTCATTTGAACATTCAGTTCATGCTCTACTATACTGAAAACACATTATTAACACATTATTGATGTTTTACTTTGTAAATTAATTTTTTTTTTTTGTTGTTGAAAATATACACTCATTTCAAATCTGACTGCAAAACACTCTAAAAATGTTGGGACAGTCGACTGTTTAGCACTGTGTGACATCAGCTTTTCTTTTAATAACACTTATTAAGCGTTTGGGCGCTGAGTGAAGACACCAGTTGGTTAAGTTTAGCGAGCAGAATTTTCCCCCATTTATTCGTTATGCATTTTTTTCAGCTGCACAACTGCATGTATGGGGCCTTCATTGCTTTATTTTGCGCTTCACAATGCGTCACACATTCATAATGGGAGACAGGTCAGGACTGCAGGAAGGCCATGCTCGCACCCGCACTCTCTGCTTATGCAACCATGCACTTGTAATCTGGGCAGAATGTGGTTCGGCGTTGTCCTGCTCTGGATGGCAGCATTGTGCTACTGTCCATCTCAGATGAGACCGAGCCCAGAGAAGTCTGCAGCGCTTCTGGACAGCATTGACATACGGCTTCTGCTTTGCATAGTAAAGCCTTAACTTGTATCTTTGGATGCAGCGGCGAATGGTGTCGGATGACAAAGGTTTACTGAGGTATTCCCGAGCCCGTCAGGATATCCGTTACAGATTCATGATGGTTTTTAAGATGGTGACGTCTGAGGGATCAGAGCTCACATGCATTCAGAAGTGTTTGTTTGACTTATCAACTTCCAGAAATTCGGCTTTCTTTACTGGCCCCCAAAGAAAGCAAGACCACATATGAGTTTGAGAAACAACTCGTACACCTTTTTAAAAAAAAAAAAAAAAAAAAAAAAGTGATCAATTTGTGCAACTGTGATGGGTATTATTCAGGCTGTTGCTTAATGCGAAAAGTCGACTTTTAACTGATTTGATCCTTACCCAGACTTTAAGGTTAGGGCTAGGTGTACCAGTATTTAGCTACAGGTCAGTGGAAATAACCCACAACCAGAATTAGGAGCTTTAGGGTATGTTATATGTGTCAGAATATAGAACATCATTTAGGACTGTGCGAGGGAGAGAAAGAGAGCGAGAGGGACAGAGAAAGGGAATATAGGTCATTTAGAACTCCGTGTGTGTGTGTGCGCGCGCACTAACACACTGTGGTTCGTCTCTCTTTTGCCTTTAGGACATTTTTCTCTCTTTTTGTCTGTGCCTGTCTGTCTGCTAATTTTCTCTGTCTCTCTGTCGTTCTCTCTTCCTGACCCACTTCCTCACTGCTCCCCCTCACACACTACTGAAATAAACACACACTAACACAAAAGGCAGCACGAGGACACCTGTTTTCTGAGGACCAGTTTGAGATTTTTCTCGGAGACATACATCCTATAAATAAGTTCACCACGAGGGTTCGAGGACAGAACGCCAAGGAACACGGTTACAGACTCGAGGAGGCTCCGCCTTGTTCTGATCGACGTGTCACGTTCGACTTCGTAGTTTACGCCAGTGGTTTTCAAAGTGGGGGCCACAGCTCCCTTGGGGGCCGCCAGCCACACACACACACACACACACACAATCAATTCCTAATGTAATGTATAGTAAAGATGTAAGATGTAATTATTAATAAAAAAAGGGGGATATATTCAGAAGTCTGTATTTTTAATGTGTTTTAAAGACACCTTGCAAAAGGGGGGCTTCGGTCAAATGTTAATGCCATTTGGGGGGGCCTTGCCCTGGAAAAGTTTGGGAACCCCTGCTTTACACGTTCTGCAGAATCGAGTCTAGTGGCTAGCCAGAACCACTGGCAGTTATTTGTTGCATCAGCCAATCACATCACATCTAGGTGCCTGCCAATCAAACTTTGCTTGGCCTAATAAGGAATGTAAATCATTTAGTGCCTGATCCATCCTAACGCTAACACAAAGCGATACATCTGGTGGAAACCTGACACGGTGAAGCATGGTGGTGGCAGCATGATGCGTTTCATCAACAGAGATGGGGAAACTTTGTAGTAATGGTACAAACAATGGATGAGCACGTCCATAAAAAAAATCAAAAAAACTTTAATGTTCCATTATGAGATCGAACAGCTCAATAATACAGCGGTTGTGTTATTATTATTATTATTATTATATAGATTATAGACAGGACAGACTCCCAGATGCCTTTGCTGTAGACTCCGAGCTCCAACCCTGACCCCGCCCCCAAGATGAAAGCAGAACTCTTATTGGCTCTTGGTGCAGTCGAAGGGTTTCCACCACTGAGAGAACTGCAAGACCTTCTTGCGTTGATCGTCGAAGTTCTCTCGTATCGGCTTCCTCCATCGTCTCGGCTCCAAATCCAACATACCGCCGAGGATCTCCTGTGAGAATATGGGGTGTTAGGACGTGTGTTTGTGTATGTGTGTGTGTGTGTGTGTGTGTGTGTGTGTGTGTGTGTGCACATACATACTTTCCCAAAGTAATATGGAAACTTGTCCTGATTTTCGATCACGTGAGCCAATCCTCCCTGCAACCCGAAATCGACCGAGAAGTACGGCAAACCACGAGGAACCTGGACACACAAACACACACACACACAAAGCCGTGATAATACTGAAGAGAAAAAGGTGAGGAAAGAGCCTGAATCATGAACGAGTGTATGTCTCACAGCCTGTCTGATGTTCTTGGAGGACAGATCCACCACCTTCTTATTCATCGCCCACTCCTCATCACACTCCATGATGGCTTTCTTGGATACACAAATGACAAAAGCAGGTATTTTAGTGGATTAAGTGTGTGTGTTCTCAGGCCTTTCAAAAGGAAGACCATCACACCTGGAGAACAATAAATCAGCACAGAGATGCATTAAGTACAGAAGGTGTAAAGACTGATGAAGGATCTGCTGGTCTAGCCCCGTTATCATGGTCCCAAAGCTGGATAGGTCTCTCCATTTCTGCGTCGACGTTTACCCGCTTCCGAGTCCATGAACTCCTCGAGAAACTGAAGACACTCTGCTGACTGTCAGTTTCTCTCTTGGTGGCAGTCCATCTGTCTTTGCCCCTGTATCTGTCTGTCCCTCCGTTTCGGGCCCTGTATCTGTCTGTCCCTCCGTTTCGGGCCCTATATCTGTCTGTCCCTCCGTTTCAGGCCCTATATCTGTCTGTCCCTCCGTTTCGGGCCCTGTATCTATCTGTCCCTCCGTTTCGGGCCCTGTATCTATCTGTCACTCCTTCTTAGGCTCTCTACTTGCCCTTTTATCCATCTGTCTCTGTCTCAGGCTTTTTGTCTATGCCCCTTTGTCTCCATTCCTGTATATGTAAGTCCCTCCATTGCAGGCTTTCTGTTTCTCCCTCTGTCTACTCCTGTATCTGTCTGTCCCTCCTTCTTAGGCTCTCTACCTGCCTTGTATCTGTCTGTCTCTCGGTCACAGGCTTTCTATCTGTCTGACCCTCTGTCTCAGGCTCTGTTTCAGGCTCTGTTTCTGCCCCTGTATCTGTCTAACCCTCTGTCTCAGGCTCTCTATCTGCCCTTGTATCTGTCTATCTCTCTACCTCAGGCTCTCCATCTCTCTGACCCTCGGTCTCAAGCTCTCTGTCTGCCAATGTATCTGTCTGTACATCGGTCTGTCTCTGCCCCTGCCCCTGTATCTATCTGTCCCTCTGTCTCTCTCTATGCCCGTGTCTCCGTTCCCGTATCCGAGTTACCTTGAAGTAGATGGGTGCCATATCGCCAAGCTCCCGTGGAAGTGGAACACACTCATACAGCATATGCATTCGCTTCTTAGGGTTCCTGTGAGTTTCCAAAAACACGCAGTCGAGACCAAGCGAATGGAACATCTGAACCAACGACTTGCGGAACACCTGAAAGACGAAGACGGAGGGGAAAATAACTACATGTGCAATTCATTCGATGTAATATATTAGCGAGTGTGTGTGTGTGTGTGTGTGTGTGTGTACATACCTGTACTTCATTCCACACGTCCTCGTCAAGGCCAGTTGAGCAGCAGTGGTGCTGCAGTGGAGCGATGAGACAGTGTCCCTCAGTCAGAGAGACGCTGTTAGGGAGACAAAGATACACCTACACACACACACACACACACACACACACACACACACACAAAAGTGTGTTAAGTCAAACGTGTATATATAGGGTAATTAGAATGTATAAGTATATTAGCATGTGGAACAAATCATCTATATAGCATGTGAAGTAATTAGCAGCTAAAACAGTGTGTGTGTGCGCGCGCGCGCGTGTGTGTGTGTGCGTGTGTGTGTGGTGCTAATTAGCACATCGCTAACTAGTTTGGGGGTATAATATACCAGTGCAGAAATACTACTGTTCAGCATCACAGGGAAGTATCATATGTATGGTTATTAGCACGCGAGGAAGTAACATGGGCTAAACTGCTGTGTTAACACTGCTGGGGTTTGGGATAAATAGAGTCGAGTAATTCGGGGCGTGTGAGATAATGACGTTAAATATAGTGTGTAAAGGTAATCAGTGTGTGTGTGTGTGGGATAATTGGCATGTGAGGGGTAATTAGCATGTACCTTTGCCCCGATAGCCACCACCAGGTGTTTGGGCAGCTCGGTGTTGCTGAAGCAGAACGGGCATTTATCCATTCGAGCAGCGAGGCTCCGCCCCTCACCCATCGCTCGCTTCCTTGCTCTCTCTTCATCAAGCCCCTCCCTTTCTCTCTGAGCTGCGCTCGATACGAACATGTCGTCCAGTGTGTAGTTATCACCATCCTGCTTGCCCATCATCTAACACACACACACACACACACACACACACACACACACACACACACAAAACACACACACACACACACAGAGCTTTAGTACGTCATGATGTTCTCGCAGCTTTAGGACGTCATGATGTTCTCGCAGCTTTAGGACGTCATGATGTTCTCGCAGCTTTAGGACGTCATGATGTTCTCGCAGCTGTAGTACGTCATGATGTTCTCGCAGCTTTAGGACGTCAAGATGTTCTCGCAGCTTTAGGACGTCATGATGTTCTCGCAGCTTTAGGACGTCATGATGTTCTCGCAGCTTTAGTACGTCATGATGTTCTCGCAGCTTTAGTACGTCATGATGTTCTCGCAGCTTTAGTACGTCATTCCAGACTTAAAGCTCTAGTACATTATCAGAGCTTTCATACGACATTATGTTCTTAGCGCTTTAGTACGTTATACTCTTAGAGCTTTTGTACATGTATGTTATTACTGTCTGAAAGTTTTCAGTAAGCTGCAATGTTCTGAAAAGTTTAATACGATGTTCAGTTCTCTCAGCCTTAGAACTTCATTACATTTTTAAAGCGTTAGACCATTATGATGTTACAGCTTACAGCTTTGACGGTTTGTGTGTTCTTACGTTTTCTGAAATGAAATGATCTTTCATTAGTTTATCGTACTTCAGTACATTTTATTCGTGGTTTAGTAGGTTTTTACTTATTTTAGTTCTTTTTTTATTTTCATGATGTCCTTCATGTCGTTCTAGGTCCTTAAGTTCTTAGAGCTTTAGTTCATTGCTCTGTACACGTGTATTCCCAAACAGTAATCAGAATAATGAAAACAACAAAAGAACCCGACATTCGTTTTCACACCTGTACTAACTATCACACTATCACAGTTCTAATCAGGATCAGTATGTGTGTGTGTGTGTGTGTGTGTGTGTGTGTGCGCACAAGACATCATCTCCGTGGCAACAAGCTATATGGGAAATTGTGTGTTCTCATCCTTGACATGTTTGATTGACAGAGTGAGACATTGCATCAGTGTGTATCTGTATGTGTGTTTGGGTGTGCAATGCGTATACACACACACACACACACACACACACACACACACACGTGACACAAAGACACACAACTGCTGTTGCTGACTTGGCACTCATCATGCACACACAGCTAAAATAAGTACATATTTTTAGCATATTCGCCATGGTAACACCAGAGCATTTACTCTAGAGAGAGAGACAGAACGCTAAAATGTGCAATGTTTGGCACTTTCAATTCCAGTCTCCATGGTGACAGTGACGTCTTTGTAAGTTTATTAATACAGTTTTCACCCGCCATGTTACACACACATTCAGGGGGAGCAATGAAGAGAGGCAGAGAGAAATGTTCACCATCTGTTACATTCAGTCTGTGTGTGTGTGTGTGTGTGTGTGTGTGTGTGTGTGTAGGTCGTTGTATAGCTGTATAAGGTGCAAGTTTAAAAACAATGAAACAGCAATCCGTGTATGTCCGGTTGCCAGATAAGCATAATGTACCAAAAGACACTGTGAATAACTGCCTTTTTTTTTTTTGGCAAATTAATGTTGGTTGCCAGATTGAGAATAAAAATCCACCATGACCAAATATTAGAACGTAGTAGCTTGTGTATATGGGTTGCCATATGCACAACCAACTGGTAGGACCAACTGCGCTGATTAGGTGTGTGTTTGGGTTCCAGATTAAAATGGAAGGTTGCCATATCAACGCCACAATTAGTGTATTTTGGTTGCCAGTTTGAGATGGGTCCATCCCTCGGAATTTATCCGTAGATGTAGCTGTTGGAAGATGTTTGGGTTGCCAGATTTAAACAGCATGTACTAATGCCTGTGTGTATGTGTTAGGAATGTTATCAGCTAGTGGTCCAGATAATCCTGGTTACCACAATGTAGTGTGAATTTAGAGTTGCCAGATTGTGGTACAAACACCCACCTTAGCTGCCATGCGTGAGTAGAGGGCGTTCTGATCCTGAGCTGAGGTCATCTTCTCCCGGCGTACCATCTCTCTCAGATTCAAACTGTCATCATCTGCAAAGTAACGCACGCGCTCTCCAGCGACATGGGTCTCGATCTGTGTGTGCGCACGCGCGCACACACACACACACACACACACACACACACACACACACAGAGAGAGAGAGGCACATAGTTAAATGATTTAATCACCCTTGTTGATTATTTGTGGTTTAACATTTGAAAGGGTGCTCAAGAGGCTCTTCACACACACTTCAGTGAGAAATAAAGAGAGAAGTGTGTGTGTGTTGCTAGAGGTGCTACAGTAGTCATTGGACTGTGACTCACTGTTGGCTTATGCTCACATTTAAGGTTTGGAAATAATATAGAATAATAATAAGAAAAAGAATAAGAAGAAATTAATTTACAATGGTAATAGTTGGCAAAGCGCTGTGGTATAGGAGGAATAAAATACTTCGGGGTGATGAGAGTAACTCCGCTTCGCATCGGATGCATCGCATCACCCTGACTATCGTTGATTATTTTCCTATAACACTATGTTACAATAAACACTAATGTGTGTGTCTCATTATGTGTATGTGTGTTTGTCTCACTCTTACCGCTTTCTTCTTCCTCCTCCCTCCTTTCGGCTCCACGTGCTGGGACGGGCCGCTCACTGGCCACGCTCGTCCCGATTGGTCCGTTCTGAACAAGACCACTTCCTGCTCCGCCTCCTCCTGCACAGACACCTGACAGCAGGAAAAACAATTACATAAACATAAAAACATACACACACATACAAAACCAGACACACGTATACATACCGCTGAACATGCGCGCGCACACACACACACACACACACACACACACACGTGAACTCACCTGTTTGGGTTTGTGGGCGTGATTCTCTCTCGCCTTCCGCGCAGATTCTAGCTGAGCCTTCAGAGAGTCCATTAGAGCCTACACACACACACACACACACAAAATATTAATTGTTTAACACTGATATGGAAAGCAATATGCAAATAAGACAACAATGTATGCAAATGAAGCAAGGATATGCAAATTAGATGTCTAACAAAATGAGCATCCTGCTGTAAGACAGGAGTACTTGGTGTTTAGTGTATTAGTAGCCTGTCATTTGGTTGTAATTCTGTTAGATCACCTCTTTCCACACTACACACACTACCATACTAATTAGCATGCACTTCCTGTGGAATACAAACTTACATAAA
>JANDJT010000071.1:23182678-23186144 GCA_024331685.1 Stegophilus panzeri
TATTTAGGCCTGGAGTGATTTTACTTCCTGCTCCAGGGTGGGTTAGTTTCCTAGTAGACAAGAACAGATTGGGGGCAGAGCCTGCAGGACAGAACCTGATTGGTCGAGTGATTGCTAAAGTGTTTTATATCAGTAGGCAGAGCAGGACAGCTTCACCACGCTCATGTTCCACAAGAGGTCCCTCAAGAGAATGTTTAAGGTGTCCGTGTGTGTGTGTACCCCGTATCTCTCGGCCACCACGTCGTCCAGGCTGCGCTGCTCTCTCTCCGCCTGCTCCTTCATCCTCTGAAATGACTTCATGAGCCAGCTCCGTCCTCCATCATCCACCACGCCCGCTGAGAGAGAGAGAGAAAGGGGAACAAAGAATTTCTCTGACTACATCTGTCTTTGTCATAATCTGCTTGTCTTTCTCTCTCACCAAATCACCCTTAAATTACCAAGCGTGTTCATGATGTGGCTGATTTACATTTAGCCACGCCCACAAAACTCCATAAAAGGTCAAGTTCACAGAGAGCTGAAAACGACTAAATGGTGAAAGAGTGCCGTCTTTGTCTAAGTTTGATAAATGAGGCCCAATGCTAAGACAAATAGACAGTGTGTGTATGTGTGTGTGTGTGTGAGATACCTTTAGTAACTGTAGTACTGGCGTCTTCCTCCAAGGGCAGCCCACTCCCTCCGTTCTTCCAATAGGGATTCAGCTCCAGTCTGTGAAGGCCAGCCTGAAAGATACAGTAGTTGGGCGGGGCTTAAATATCACCCTTCAACACACACACACACACACACACACACACGAACAGAAATACTGAAACACACACACACAAATGTCACCTGTTCGAGGCTCTGTGCTTTATTTCGCTCCGCCTCTTTCTCCGCCTCCTTCTCTGCACGTCGCTCGGCAACCGATGTCGACTTCAGGGCCAGGAAGTCAAAGGTCATCCACTCGTCTCTCTGCTGAAGAGCCGAATGTTAAACGACGAGTGCAAGTGAAAGTTCTGAGCGTGTGTGCATGCACACGCTCATGCATATTCACACCCTCTCGCACACACACACACACCAACACTCTTTCACACACACTCACACATACTCGTGCAAACACAAGATTTACTTACTTGAGCACTATTAGTTGAGCTACTCGCGGTCTGAGCCTGGTCCGTGACCTTCCATGCTTTATCCACACTTCCTGTTGTGGGCGGAGCCTCCACCCAATCATCAGAGTCCTGTAAATAATCACCACGGGGACATGATTGACATGCAAACGAACACCAAGGACACAAAAAAAAAAAACATTAAAAAGGAGACTTGTAAACAATCACTAAAGATACTTTACAGACATTCTTATGCAGAAAACGTAAACAATGACCAAGCAGACCTAAAAAAGTTCTTGAACAAGCAGCAGGGAGGAACGTAAGAATGGAATGTGTACTAGTAAATGTATGTAAATGTAGAAAATACTATGTAAACAATCAGCGAGGAGACCTCTGAGCTATCAGACGAGCGACCGCCCTGGGATTTCGCCTTCTCTTTCTTCACTTTCTTCTTCTTCTCCTTCTTCTTCTTCTTGGATTTCTCCTTTTTCTTCTTCTTGTTTTTCACCGAAAGGTCCTGAACGGTCACCACAACAACAACAACAACAACAACAACATTAGGAGGTGGGGCTTAAATGGAGAGGGTCGGTAAGAAAATTAGGCTAAGGAAAAAAAAAATTATTCTGGTTGTCCAACACTTATGTATGTACAGAATATTTTGAATATTTTCAACTACATTTTGGGGGAAAACTTTACCATTAAGATACAAATAATAGAAATAGTATTGATAGAGTATTATTTGTAGTATATGCGTTATAGCTAATCCATTCAATAAAGGAATAAATGTTTGAATTTAAGAGTACTGCTCACATTATAGCTGTAAGGTTAGAAGCACAAATAGTTTCATTATAGAATTATTTATCATCATAATTCCATAACTCGCAGTAGACGTGTTAATAAATGTGTTAGAAATGTGTTATATAACCAGTAGCATTATCAACGTAATTCTCAAATCTGCAACCTATGCCTTACATATTAAATAGGGAATAAAACACGGGAGGGGGTGTGCTGTTATAGGAAAATAATCAGTGACTTGCAGCTGCACTACTGTCAGAGCTGCTGTTATGGAAAATTAATCAACATCGGATTCAAACGCACTGAGCATTCCATAAGCACTATGATAATGATCGTTTGAGTTTTACAGTTACCTTGGTAATCTGCTAGTGAATTCAGAAAACACACACCTCGTTGATCTGCTGCAGCCGTTGCTCAACATCTGGGAGCATCCAGGTGTCTTCACCACGAGCCTTCCTCTGTTCCTCTCTCTGCTCGTCTTCTTCATACTGACGCTTGGCCTAGAGAGAGAGAGAGAGAGAGAGAGAGAGAGAGAGAGACAGAGAGAGAAGAAGCAGAAGAAGTCTCTTTTAGTTCATCACGGTGTGTGTGTTTAGTCTGCTGCCGATGTCACGTTCTGGAAAGAGGTTTCCAGAGTCTATGCTAGACCTGACTCCATGTACAACTCCAATAAATAAAACCGACTCTTTTTTTTTTTTTTTTTTTTTTTTTTTTTTTTAAAGTCCCATCCACTCATACATGGCCTTTCACTAAGAAATCCGTCATGCTGAGGAAGTAAATATGCGTTCGAATTTCTGGTTGGTGTTCACTTTAAGCACAGAGCTAGTCTGTTTGTTTTGTGTGTGTGTGTGTGTGTGTGTGTGTATGGAGGCAACTGATGTCACATTCATTCTCATCACTGGTGTTTGTGTGAGTGTGTAAAGCTAACACAGCTTGAGGGGAGATAACAGCACATCACTAGGATAAAAAAAAAACAAACACACATGTGTGTAAACGACACATCACTAGAATAGCACGTTGTGATGTATGTGAATGAGTAGGCTCTTTGAGTCAGCCCTTGGGAGTCGACTCTGAGTCAGCCCTTGGGAGTCGACTCTGAGTCAGCTCTTAGGAATCAGCTCTTTGGGTAATTTCTTAGGAGTCGGCTCTCTGATTCATTTCTGAGGGTTTGGCTATAATGAGTCTCTTCTTTGAGTCAGCTCTTAGGGTTTGGCTATTAGGACTTGGCTCTTTGAGTCAGTACTTAGGAGACGGCTCTTTGAATCAGCTTTTAGGAGTCGGTTCTTGAGTAGGCTCTTAGAAGTCAATTATAACTAGTAATTAATATTAGAGCTGCAACAACTAATCAATAAAATCGATAATAATCGATTATGAAAATCTCATTATTGATTAGTTGGTCTGCGCGCGGAACAGGGGAGATTTACTCATTACGTTACTTCTGTTCTGAAAACACACTCCGGAGAGTAAATACTAAAGTTGTGTCCCAAATTAAGTACTATATACTTACACTATGTACAGTATCTCACAAAAGTGAGTACACCCCTCACATTTTTGTAAATATTTGATGATATCTTTTCATGTGACAA
>JANDJT010000071.1:23197354-23208599 GCA_024331685.1 Stegophilus panzeri
CACTTTTATGAGATACTGTGTGTGTGTGTGTGTGTGTGTGTGTGTGTGTGTGTGTGTGTGTGTGTATATATATTATTTTACACACACACACAAAGTGTATGTTGAAGGTGCCGAGTGTTGATCTGCGTCTCTCACTCTCTCTCGCAGGTGTCTAAGGTGGCAGCGTACGCCTACAGTGCCATCTCACAGATCAAGGTGGATGCCAAAGAAGAGCTGGTGGTGCAGTTTGCTATCCCATGATCCTTTTCTCTCTCTCTCTCTCTCTCTCCCCCTCTCTTTCTTTTTTTTTTTTTTTTTTTTTTCTTTTTTCTCTCTCTCACGCTCTCTCCTCATGCCCGTTTTTCAGCCTACTAATCAATCACAGGGATGATAAGTTCCGCCTCTCGCTTGTCCCTCATCCAATCAGAGACGTGTTTTTTTTTGTTTGTTTGTTTTTTTTTTTGTTTTTTTTTTGTTTGTTTGTTTGTTTTTGTTTTTTTTTAAGAACTGTAACAATTCCCTTCATCATCACACTCGGTAACAATTCACAGGGATGATATCTCAGTCTCCGATTGTCCGGTCAGAGGCTCGGTCCCTCCTAACACTCTGTGCATGAAGGCTGAAAGTTAAAGGGAAAAGCCGTGCCGTCATCTCGTCCTGATCCACATGACAGTGTATATGCTATAATGTGTGATGCTGTAATCCTCAGCTGTATTGCCTCGTCCAATCTGATACGCCATTTTGTTATTCCTCAAGAATCCCCATGCAAAAACTAAAAGCCAAATATCCACCATTCAAATTTTGGTAATTAAAAAAAAAATGTTAACAGGAACTTGTCTGCCACAGGATCTACAGCTGCTTCTCGGACTCCATTTTGTTAGTTTGGAGTTAGAGACATATGATATGGTTCACAACTAAATCACGGTTGCTCGTGATGTCATCTCCATGCCTTTATTATAATTTTTCATTCCCAATTTGGTCACCTGCCAGTTCCCACCCACCAGCAACCAACCGGAGAGGGTGAAGGCTAACACGAGTGTAACACACTCTGAGGACAACGCTGTCCACCCTCTTCCGCATACATGAGCTGATTGATGCCCCTGATTGGCTAGCGTCACTGTGATTGACAGGGGTGACAGCATGCCATCCCTCCCACCACATATTATGACATCATAACGAGGCCACAAGTGGGACTGGGAGTAAATCAGGGAGTAGACATTTCAGGTATCACTCTACCTTCATTTGCATATTGTAATAGACCATGAATATTCATAAGTCACAACTAAGGGGGGAGAAAAAACACCCAGAACTGGCAATATGCATTTCTGAAAAATCACTTGGTGGTGCGCCAGCACAAGGGAGGCGGGGTTTACTAACGAATATTCATGAGACAACCATGAATGTGGAGAAACGCTCATTCATTCATTCGTTCATTGATTTGTTATGCATATGCTCGGTAAATGCTTTACCATAACTGTTATGGGTTTAGAACGAGTGGAACGGGTGTAAGAGGCACGATGAGAGGGCAAGGTCGTATTTGCGAATGTTAATGAGTTAGGACAGAAAGGAGAAAGCTGATATTCTAAAAGTGCGTAATCGTAGAGACGGAGTCTTTTCTCTGAAAGATGACTTGCTGCAATGACATTTTTATTATTATTATTATTATTAATCGTATGATTTTTGAATTGTTTTTTTGACCTTATGAGCATAGTATATATGTGTAATGTTAATTTTCTTAATAAATGACATTAAAAGTGTTTTGAACAGCAGAGAGGAGTTGGGGAGTCGTTTACAGAGAGAGGGGGCGGGGCTTAAATTGGCTATATGATGTACATGATTTTCGGCACGTATATGCCTCTAACATGCAGAGTGTGTGTGTGTGTGAGTGAATGAATGCGTGAGAGAGAGAAAATAAGATGTGTGTGTGTGTGTGCTGTTTGCGAGGAGGAGTGTGCTTTACACATCAGTAGCCGACGTTTTTATCCAGAGTAGTGAAAGCACTTTTACCCTGCCTGATCAGTGTCGATATTAGGCACGTGCTGATAATCAATTCTAATACTGCGATAACTGGCTAACAATTTATCATAATTTATAATATTATCATGCTGTACTTTTAGTACATAACTCATTACTCCTGGGTCATACCGACTGTCTTCTCTCCAGAAATAAGGGCCGCAGACCAGGAAACACTGATAACGGTAAATTAGGTGTCGAATATCGCATCATATTTTATTAATAATTCTTGGCACATGCGTAATTCCCGTGAAGTACATCAGTGACTGTTGGACTTCCTTTTCCATAATCAAAACTTGTTTGTAATTATTTATTATTATTTTTTTCCTTTTAATGTATTTATGTTGGCTCACACGTACGTGTGTGTGTGTGTGTTGTGTGCGTCTGTATAAACTTTCACCATGTCACAAAAGGGACTGAACATGCTGTAGCAGTTGCTTGTTTGTTGTTTGGTTTTTTTTGCTCATGGCTCTTTTTGTTTTGTTTGCTCACTGCGTTTCTTTTTCGTAGCTTAGAACCAAATTGTTTGATTTAAACACTGTTAATACCTGCATTTTTTTTTGTTGTTGTTGAAAGATATGAAGCATTAAAGTCTTGTATAAAGAAATATCAACTGTGCTGACATTTCTGAGTAATTACCGTCCACGGAGGACACGAACGCTGTGACAATAGATAAACGTTGTCATAGAAATGCACGTATACACTCAGCCAATCATGTGGCAGCAGGGAAGTGCGTAAAATCATGCATATAAATGTCAAGCACTATAGCTAATAGATTTTCACACGCAACAGTGGTACAGAAAATATCCAGTGAGTGTCGGTTTTGCAGGTTGAAACACATTGTTGATGAGCGAGATCAGAGGAGAATGAACTGACTGGTCAGAGCTGACGAGAAGTCTGACTCATATATGCACTCTTTACAAGTGGGGTGAGCAGAAAAGCATCTCCGAACGCACAGCACATCAAACCTTGAGGCAGATGAGCTACAACAGCACGAGACCACATCAAGTTCTGCTTCTGTCAGTCAAGAACTGGAACCTGAGGCTAAACTGGACGGCTGAAGAACATCTGAAATTTGATGTGAACGTTACATGAAGTTCTTGTACTGTATATTGTGCTTTTGTCACCCTGAGAAGATATAAGGAAGAAACCTTGAGAGGAACCGGACTCAGAAGGGAATCTTCTGGGCGACAGATAGTGATCTTCAGTTGGAGGAGTCCTGGGATGAGCACAGGACGGTCTGGATGATCACAGCAGCAGTTCTTTGGTACAAATCTACAGTATCCAAGTGAGACTGGTTTTGGGATATCCAGTTGTTTTCCCATTCCCAATGATCTTCCCACGATCTTGATTTTATCATTCTGTTATCAGTCCTCGGGTCTCAAGGCCCGTGTGTGTGTGTGTGTGTGTGTGTGTGTGTGTGTGTGTGTGAGAGAGAAGTAAATCTGGAGGCTGTTGCTATGCAGAAGGAGTGTAAGGTTTGTAACAGGATCCTTAGAGTTTCTGCTCAGCACCTGTTAAAGCTGGAAAGCCACGAACACATCGAGATCCAGTCCTGCTGAAGGGTTTACATCTTTCAGGAGGAATCTCGATCGGTCTGTAGAACGCTGACTAAAATAGATAAATAAAAACAGGTTAGTAGTGTGTTTGCATCTCTGAAACCGAGAACAAGCGAACAATACGAAGAACCAGATAAAAAAAAAAAAAAAAAAAGATATTTCTTTATCCTATAGCATAGGATTCATCTACAATCTACAATCGTTATTGTACTCTGACTGCAAATCTATTAAAAAATACTAGAAGTCATGAGAAATCAAGTCAAATTTAGGGTTTTCTGGTACAATGTTCCAAAGTTTAGGGGTGATGTAAGAAAAGAAAGAATGAACAGTAAATAAAAGGTTGAGTGTGAAAGAAGACACTTCTACTGCATGCTTGTGTTTTTATGTTTTATATTTTAAATAAGTTTAGTGTTCTTGTAATCACAGTAGAGTAGTTATGTCTCTTTGAAAATGGATAAGAGCAGAGAATTTTAGACAAAAACATTTTCCTCCTATTCGATATAGTAGAGATGCCATTAACAAACATTTTAAATCATTTAAATAATAAAATAAATAAATAAATGTGAAAAAATAAATATAGAAATTGTGACTACAATGCCAAATATGGCATAAAATTTCCCCAGAAGCAATATACAGTCTTTTTTCCCCCACAACCATCATAAAAATGAGTGAAAAAAATGATTGTAGAAAATAAATATTACACATAATAATTGACACTATTCGCTCATACTGTATTAAACTATTAATCTTTGTTTAGGTCTTTGCAAACTTTAGAAATTTCAATTCTATTTTCTCTCCCTAAGGAATAAAAACGGTCATTGTTGGGAAAAAAAAAAAACCTTATTATTTTCAATTATGACCAAAAAAATTTTTGTTGCCTTTAACCATGTCTTCTATCCCTGGGATGTAAATATGACATCATGAGGTTGCACACGTAAAATCATGAGGAAAACTTACAAAATGTTTGAGCACAAAACAGGTCTACGGATATAAAAAATACATACGCTGTTATAAAAGCACCATTAAGTGCAATTAGGATGCTGATAAAAGGTTAAACACACCTGAAATGGTCGGAAATTCGACCCATGAGCACACACTGAACAGGATTGTGAAGGAGCAAGGCGGTGGAAAAAGTGCCCAAAGCTGACAGGTTCAGAATTGCGACGTTTCATTTCGAAAATCAGCACGACTTAAGCCCAACTTTCATAACAACGAGCTGTGTTGCAAGAAAGAAGCTCTTCCTCTACAAAACTTCAGCAAGTGTCATTAGAACTACTTGTGGTGTTGTGTTGTGGTTAGATGAAACCGAAATAAAACCTTTTCCTCATGCACACCGACATCAGCGTGTTTGCTTTGTGGCTGGTGGTGTAACCAAGAAATGGTTTCAGGGGAGGATGAGGAAATATGCAGAATAAAATCAAAGCATCACAGCATCTGTACAATTAAATTTGTAAGTGTGATGTGATCATACATTACAGATGGATGTCAGACAGTAGCAGAATTTAATTATATAGTGCATCTTACATCAGTCTGACCATATTAATAAGTTTAGCAGACGTAGGAAATATTGACTGAAGCTTTATAACAGTTCCAGTACAAATGTTACTTACAGAGAGAACCTTATTAGGTCTATTATTCTTTAACTTCTACTGCAGGTAACCTCCAGCACTTCATCAGGCATCAGCATGATACAATATAGCCGTGCTCAGAGTCTAATTAGCTGGCTAGGAGCTTGTAAAGACTGATGGCATCATGAATTCTGCTCAGTATCCAGATAAAACCCAGATAAAACCCAGTCTGCTATGAGGTGCAGACTTCAGACAGCTGTACAACTTTCAACAGGACGTTCAATAAGCTTGTACGGTGAAACAGAAATGGTGAAAGAAAGACAAAATGAAGGTTTTGTAATGACTGTCTCAGTGTCCTGGATCGAAACGGGAAGTCCACGCGCACAAAGCTAAGAAAATAAAGGAGTTTGAATATGCCCTGAGTGGAGAAGTAGATCAAGATCATGTTGCAAGCGTCTCTAACATCGTTAGACATTTACAGTTAGAGACGCAGTGCTGAAAGTCTCTCCTGAGAAGGCGTCTAGAAAAATATTCATTGATATTAATTACTAATAAAAATATTTTTAAAAACTCTGAGTCTTAAAAAAAAAAAGTTTCAATTCAAATCTTCAAAACAGATATGTTAGCTTTTTTTCTCTTTTCATTATATTGAGTGATACCTTATCCCAAAAGCAATAAATTATTATTAACAAGAAATTCTACATTTTTTTCTTCCATTATCATACCGAATACAGTAGGATTTCTTCTTATTTCAGTTATTTGAATACATTTTGCGTTTAGACATTTAGATTTACAGTATATCACCTAATGTAAGTGTTGCTGAACATGCCATTCCAGATTTATTCTCCTTTTGCTGTTGTAATGCGCTCCACTCTCTCTTCCGAGAAGGCTTTCCGCTAGATTTTGGGGCGTGGCCGTGGGGATTTGTGGTGGTCATTCAGCTACAAGAGCGTTAGTGAGGTTGAGGTCAGGTGCTGATGTTGGGATGGCGAGGAGGCTCCAGTTCCAGTTCATCCTAAATGTGATGAGTCAGTAGGGTTGAGGTCAGGGATCTGTGCAGGACACTTGAGATCTTCCACCTTCTTCCAACCTTCACACACCATGTCTTCATGGAGCTCGCTTTGTGCACCAATTTGGACCTTTTAGTTCCAGTGAAGGGAAACTGTAATGCTACAGCACACAAAGACAAGAACCACATACAGGTGTGATGGTCAGGTGTCCACATACTTTTGGCCATAGAGTGTATGTCTTCTCAAACAGAACAGATAGTCAAATGTTTAAGGTGAAGATATTATTATTATTATTATTATTATTATTATTATTATTATTATCAACATGAATCCTCTTTCTTAACAAATTATTCATGAGTTCTTTAACTTTTTAGAAGTGGAAGGCCAGTGTATCTCGAAACTAGCATTTCGAGATATAAAATCTAACCCAAAAGTAACGCAAACTATATTTCTATGGTTTTTTTTTTTTTTTTGTTTTTTTTTAAATATCTTTTTAAATGTATAAATAAATAGTTGCCTGTAGGGGAATTCACTTCCGGCATCAGTGTGACGCGTCCACCTCGAATCTTCATTGGTTCGTTTTGTCTTGTACCAACCAATGAAATACCAGATGTTCCGTTACGTCACATTTCAAGACATCCAATCAGAGGACTCGGTCGCTGTTTGAAAATTCGTGTGTGAGGACAGTTACCGGGGAAAACACGTTACCCTGCATTAAATTAATCTGAACTAATGTGCTTTTGCTAATGTGCTAACTTTTTTACGCTTTTTGGACTAAGAAGGTGAGTTAGCGATAGTTTACTCTGTATTTATGTTATATTATGTTATTATTAGTCCATCTTTGTGTGCGGGTTTGTTGTTTTAAAGGTAACGTTGGCTAAAACGGAATGTTTGTTAACGTTATTTTCAAGCTGGTTTGTTTGCTAGGTACATTATCTCGATAGTTTATCTTATTAGCAGGTGACAAGATACATTGGACAACTGTAATTTTTGTTTAGATTAAAAAAGTAATAATAATAAAGTACAGGTTTGGTTTTAATTGGAATAATTAAAAAAATTAACTCGTGTCGACGTAGAAACTGGAGTGGACGTATATAATGAGTTTTACGGTAAGCAGCAGGCGCTTGAGGAACAAACAAACAAAAAAAAACTTTATTGTCTTTGGGTTTTGTTTAAAAATGTATATCTGTACACAAGTTTAGACTCGCACTTTATTAATTACTGTAGTGAACATATGTTTTTCCTAGAATACAATGTTAGTTTTGTGTAAGTTTGCTTTTCGAGAACTATTTTCATAACGTACATCTCATCTGTATGATTTCTAGTACTTGGACAACTATTTTATTCATGTTAAAAGCTATACTGTATTGTTTAACACTTTTTTAGGGGTTGCGCCAGGAAAAACGCTGAATATTCTCGGAATAAACAGTGTTACGCCTTCAATTTTGAGACTGATTAATTCAATAAGGGGACAAAATAAACCGTAAAGCAGTGTGTATACGCGCACCAAAGTTTATACCGCGGTGATAAATACTTTTACCCTCAGAGGACAAAGTAGTAAAAAAAAACCTGCTGTTTAAATACATTTTTTATTTTTGTATCCTGTTACTTTACACACTCAATTCTACCGTAAATACTGAGTGTGTGTGTGTGTGTGTGTGTGTGTGTGTGTGTGTATATATATATATATATATATATATATATATATATATATATATTACATACACACGCAGTATATATAAAGATACGTGGTTGTCTAATGAAATATTCCGTATAAGCTCCCAGACGGCTCCCTATTATGTTGTGATATGAGTGGGCGAAGAGTCTTGGTTGATTAGTACAGTCCATGTGAATGATCAAGTCTTGCTTTATCCATCCGTTTTCTCCATTTTCTGCTGATTGCGTTCATTTTTCTGTCTAGACACCTGATTGCATATTATGTTGTTATAGTCCCATATCCTATAACACTGCTCATACGTTCTGCCTCGGTTCTAATTAGATATTCGTTTAATATTGTAGTTTTGTTCAGGATAACACATTCAGCATTTATATCAGAATTTATAGCCTCCACAAGTATGATGGGCTGTAATGGAGGAAAATGATAATAGTTGTCATCTTCAGACTTGTTGGCACCCTTGAACAAGATGGGTAAATAAAATATATATATATATATATATAACTGGCTTTGTGGTTAGGCTTGCACTGGAAATATGAGAGAAATTATATTATTCTAAGGGGGGGGAAAAGCTGTCCCAAGACTACTAAGTTTTGCAAGGAATCTGAGGCCACTCCTCAATACAGAATCTGTCCAGACCCTCCAGGGTTCAGCTAGGACTTTTCAACTCTCACCACAGGTTTTTAAAGAGCTCAACCCAGTTCTAACATCATGGCAGAGGCAGTCATTTAAAATGTTCTGGTATTTCATGGAGTCCATGATTCCACATATCTTAACAAGCTTCCCAGGGCCTTTGGGGGAAAAACAGCCCCATAACATCCTGCACAGATTCTCCACTTTCTCATTCCAAGTTTATGTTCTTTTTCTGTCTAGCCATCCTTCATTTGATGCCAAGCCCCCCTTGATTGTTTGCTGCCAGAAAGCTCTATTTGTGTTTCATCTGACCATAAAACTTGGTTCTGGTAGCGTCTAGTGAACTCCACATGCTTAGCTTTGTGGTTAGATGAAAGAAAGTGCTTTCCAAATAGTTTGCTGGCATGGAAGTGGTGTCTAATTGTAGATTTTAAGATCTAGTGACTCTAAAATGCTACCATCTTCTGCAGACTTCCAATTCTTGGCTCTGTAACCTCCCTCTTCACTGTGTATGGAGATTAAATATTTTTCCAACCTTTGCCAGGCAGGTTCATTAAAGCTCCTTTTGTTTTAAATTTCTTTTGAAGCGCCAGTTGTTTTACAGGAGTAGTGTCAGGCATGTAGCTGGTTTGTATATGAAGGTCAGCACACTTTATTTTATTTTTTAGCTCATTACGTTAGTGTATTCACTGACCTTCTCCATGTCGATGAAGGATTGAGGGAATTTAACTTCTGTGTCACCACATATTGATTCCCCAGTGAAACAGGAAGTCATTGATGGCCGCTTAGGAGATCCTAAACACTCAGGTGAACATAACAAAAACCCAAAATGTACTGTAAATACCAACATGCTGCAGTTACATTCAGAAGAATTTCTAGTGGTGATTATGTATTATGGGTTAATATGGGTTTTCTTAGAACAAAATTTACTTCAATTAAAGAGACGATTTCTCTCAATTTTCAGCACGAGACTACGTTAATTAACCGCAAAGACATTTTATCGTAACCACCTTTACCTGTCGATTCCACGGGTGCCAATAATTCTGGTTCTGACTGTATATTTCGAAACGTCTCTGATCGCCTTTTCAGAAATGGAAGCAGTTTTCCCGGCTGCAGCGCAGTCTGATACTGTCTCTCTTCTCTATTCTGTTCATCGGCGGGATCTTCTCTTACCCCAGCCTCTCTGAGCAGTGGACAGGTGAGTGTTTTCTAAAGAAAATATTAATCATGTTTCGATTGACACAAATAGCCTACCAGTCAGAAGAACCTAAGAGAACTCTCAAAATCTGATTTAACATTGGATTTACGTTGCTCAGCTGTCTCTGGTGCGAGTTAGAATGGAAACAGAAACCTTTTTTGGATAACTTTAGCTACTAAATAAAGTGACTAGTGATGAGTGCAACAGCAATGTGAAATTAGTGTAATATAGTACAGCTCAATGTAGATTTAAAAAAAATCTTTGATCATCAAGAAACGAGATGACAAGCAAGCTTCCGTGTATTATTTATTTATTTATTTATTTATTTATTTTTAAATTCTCATTCACCGATCCAGACAAAAGACCTTTTGAGTACTCTAATTGAATTTAAAAAAAAAAAAAAAAAAAAAAAAAAGCTCTGCCTTTTTACATCAGTTATCATTCATCAATTCTCAAAAATGCCCAACCCTAAAAAAAAAAATGCCAAATGAGCCAATTTGCTTTCTATCAAGGAACATGGTGATTGTTTTGTGTTCATTAAAGTGAAATAAATTCATTCAATGTATATTTGACTTAACTAACATTTATACACGTAGATATTTAACATCAGTTAACTAGATTTATTTAGGGATGCATTGAAATTCTGGCCACTGAAGATGGTCAAAACCAGACCAAAAATTTTGAAAGGAAAAAAGGCCACACTTTCCACAAGGGACATTGTGTTATGTGTTTACAAGTTTATTACAAGTAACAAAAATAGTTTACAAAAAAAAAAAAACCTAAAAAATAATTAGATTTTCTTGTTATTAATATAAATATAATAATGAAAAAAAAATTCTAATGTTAACCCTTTTGCCTCTTTTGCCTTTTTCCCTCTGAGTAGCTTTAGGATTTCAGTTAATATTAAAAAAGACATCAGGTGTGGTACAGACTTAACCCTCCTATTATGTTATGTAGGGCTGCACGATTATGGCTAAAATGATAATCCCGATTATTTTGATCAATGTTGAGATCTCGATTATTTATCATGATTATTTTAGGGATAACATTTTTATTGCACTTTCACATTTAAATAAACAGACCGCTGCTTTCACCTCCATGTTGTGCTACATTCCTGCTAATGTAAAAATCTTTGCATGAAATTAGACTGGTCCTTAAAGTGCATCGTCTCGTAGAAGCAAAATATAAATAAAATTGTACCTAAAATATAGGATGAGTAAAAATAAAAATGCCATCAACCAAATGAAAATGTGCATCAAATATATCAATATGCAACCAAATGAAAACAATTCAGGCGAATGCAGAAAAGTCAATAACGGTGTTTACAGGAGGAGAGATGCAGCCAAGTCACCCAATAGAGCGGTGACACAGGGATCATGTCATTTTGTACCGGAACCCGGAAGTTATCATCGCACCGGTTCCCTCGACAAAAACTCAATAGGATTTTCCCATAGGCTTTTGGATTATTGCAAAAAAAAACAAGCTCTGTGATCAACAAAAATTTACAACACTAACACGTTTTGTCCATCAAGGTAATTTTCACAAATCAACACAACGTTTATGAAGTTTGAAGCCTAAATACAATCGGCAGAAATAAACAGCTAACCGTA
>JANDJT010000071.1:23216680-23227955 GCA_024331685.1 Stegophilus panzeri
TTTATTTATTTATTTATTTATTTATTTATTTTCTTCTCTCTGCATCACATAATACAAGGCTTGTTTCAATGTAGTATTTCTTTTATGTTGAGTTTGGGAGATTTTTATTTTGACTACGTACCGATGACCCAGCATTAGTGTTTGCTTCATTACTTAACACGTAGATCCCAACACTAACATTATTGGCATTCTATCCGTAAGACTTGTTTTGCTTATCGTCCTTTTGTTTGTTTGTTTGTTTGTTGTAAAACGGCAATCCCTACCTCCACAGTGGGAGAAACTGAAGCAGGAACTCGCAGACTTGTCTCTAAAAAGTTCCCAACTGGAAGAAACCATTTCCCTCCTTGAGAAGGAGAAAATGGCTGTCGAAACACTATTAGCAGAAGAGAGAAGCTCCTTTGAAAAGGAAACCCTGCGCTTGGAGGGATGTATTTCGGATCTTCAGCAGTCGATAAACAATATACAAGCCGAGAAGGAAGCTCAGGAACAAGCCTCAAGGACCAAACAGGAAACTCTTACCTCCCAGATAGCAGCTTTGGAAACCGATCTGGCTCGTCTTCAACAGCTGGAAGTCCAGCTGACGGTAGAGATCGCTGCATCCGCTGAACTTCGGCAGCAACGTGGGGCGTTGGAGGCAAAGGTCACCTCCTTGGAGGACATGGTTAATATGCTACAATCCAAGTGCCAAAATATGGAGGCAGAAAATATAACACAGCAGGAAGTTCTTGATGTTGTCAGGGCTGACCTTCAAAATGCCCAAATTTCCCTTGTGGAATATGAAAAAAAGCTGGCAGACCATCAAAAAGTGGTAGAGGAGAATGCCTCTCTCCGAGCCAGAATCTCTGCACTGGATGACACCATTGCGAGCCTGCAGACCGAGATTGATGCCGAGAGAAAAAGAGGTGATGAGCTTCTTACAGCGAAAGAGCAGGAGAAAGCTTTGATGGAGGAAAAGTTTAAAAAGCAGGAGCAAAAAGCTCATGAGATGTTCACCGAACTAGACACTCTGAGCCAAGAGCTTCGCAAAATGAAGCATCAGAAACTTGATTCTGAATCGTGTATAGAGAAGTTAATCCAAGAAGGAATTGACCTTAAAGCAAGTCTAGCAGAGGAGCGCGATCGAGGCCAGTTACAACTGGCTCTAGTAAGCAAGGCCAGAGAGGCGAGGGAGATGGAGCTGCAGCAAATTATTACAGACAACCAGAGCGAAATATCAGAGTTACAGAGTAAGATTGAGGGAACTGTCGAGTCACTAAAGCAAAGCGAATCTGAACTGTCCACGCTGAAAGAAAAAATAACTTCTAAAGATGGAGAACTCTTCATCCAACAGCAGGAACTGGCCCACCTTCAAAGTAAGGCAGACAATTTGCAAAGGCAGCTCTTGGAGATAGAAGGGCTTTCACAACAACTGAGTCAGGAGGTGGTATCCAAAGACGGGGAAGTTCAACACTTGAAGGTGGAGCTTGAACAGAAGGAAGGAGAGCTTCATTCCCTTAAGGTCAGCCTTCAGTCTCTTGAAGCGAGGTCCACTGAAATGCGTGATCTTCACCAGAAGGAAGTTGAAGAGCAGAGGCTTGCTATCGCGGAACTGAAGTTACAACTTGCCGAAGCTGACAAACTTATCTCTGAGAAAGTTGGAACTCTGGAAGTTCTTGCCCAGCAGTTAAAGAACTTAAAGGAAGAGCTGTCCATCGAAAGGCACAGAGTTGCTACCTTGGAAAATAGTTTCAAGACTTCAAAAGAGGCCCATGAAGTCCAGGAGCAGTCTTTGACACTGGAGGTTACTCACCTGCAGCAGGAGATTGATGGCCATTTGAAGAAGTTGGAGGAGTCATTAAATGAGATGAATTCCCTCAAAGAAGAAATGTCTCGCCAACAGGATGCTGCATTCCAGAAAGAACGAGAGGTTTCTGTTTTGGCATCGCAAAACAAATCTCTGGAGGAAAACATCTCTCAACTTCAGAATAAACTAGCAGAGGCCACTGCACTAGCTACAGAAAGACAAACGGAGTTACTTAGGCTTCAAGAGGAGGTCCAGCATCAAGAGAATCTCAGAGCAAAAGCTCAGGAAATCGAGGAGACTCAACGTAAAGAGCTTCAAACAGAGGTAGCTGAACTTCAAGTTAGAGTTCAGGAGCTTACTGTTCTTGCTTCTGAAAGAGAAATACAGTTTGGTTCTCTTCGGGAAAAGATGAAGGAACAGGAAGACAACAACCAGAAACTCCTTCAAAAATCTGAAGAAGCTCTTCAGAAAGAACTTGAGAACATCGTAGACTTGAAGGGGCAACTTGAGTCTGCCAAACATCAGACTGCAGTTAAAAACAAGCTTTTGGAGTCAATGGAAGAAAAGCTCAGACAAATGGAGATCATGTACCAACAGAAAGAGACCCTTGCTAGTGAAGCTTGTCAGGCCAAAGAAACTTTAGAGAGAACAGTGAATGAGCTTTACTGTAAGCAGAAGCAAGATCTGGATAGATACCAACAAGATTTAGAGACCTTGGAAAAGGAAAAGGAACACCTTTCTTTGGTGAACGAGTCTCTCCAGAGTGAATACCAGACCTTGCAGGTGCAGAGCAAGGAGCAACAGGAGACACTAAATGCATTAAAGGTGGACTTGCAGAATGCCCAAGATGGGTACCAGCAAGAGTTAGGAACCTTGAAGAAGGAGAAGGACCATCTTGCCTCACTGAGTCAGTCCCTCGAGAATGAGTGTCAGAACTTACAGGCAGAGAATAAGGTGCAGCTGGAGGAGTTAAATGTCCTGAAGGCTGATCTTCAGAACACACAAAATGGTTATCAGCAAGAGATAGAAACATTAAAGAACGAGAAGGAACATCTCTCTTCAGCGATCCAGTCCGTCCAGCATGAGTTACAAACCTTGCATGCAGAGAAAACTGGGCAACAAGAGGAGCTGAATGCCCTCAAGGCTGACCTGCAAGAAAACAATGATAAATTCGAAAAAGATCTGGAGATCTTAAAGAATGAGAAGGATCAGCTCTCTTCAGTAAACCAGTCCCTCCAAACTGAGTGCCAAGCCTTACAGTTAGAGAACAATGAACAACTGGAGACACTAAATGCTCTCAAGGCAGACCTACAAAATGCCCAATATGGGTACCGACAAGAGTTAGAAACTTTGAAGAACGAACAGGAAAACCTCTGCTCTGTGAACCAGTCCCTCAGGAGTGAGTGCCAGATCCTGCAGGCAGAGAAAACTGGGCAACAGGAGGAGTTGAATGCCCTTAAGGCTGACCTGCAAGAAAGCAAAGATAAACACGAAAAGGATCTGGAAACCTTGAAGAATGAGCAGGAACAGCTTGCCTCATTGAACCAGTCTCTCCAGAGTGAGTGCCGGAACCTGCAGGCAGAGAAAAGGGGGCAACAGGAGGAGTTGAATGCCCTTAAGGCTGACCTGCAAGAAAGAAAAGCTAAATACCAAAAAGACCTAGAGATTTTGAAGTGCGAAAAGGAGCACATCTCTTCTATGAACCAGTCCCTTCAGACTGAGTGCCAGACCTTGCAAGCAGAGAACAAGGGACAACAGGAGATGCTGAATGCTCTCAAGGTAGACCTACAGAATGCCCAATATGGGTACCGTCAAGAATTAGAAACTTTGAAGAAGGAACAGGAACATCTCCATTCTGTGAACCAGTCCCTCCGGAGTGAGTGCCAGATCCTGCAGACAGAGAAAACTGGGCAACAGGAGGAGTTGACTGCCCTCGAGGCTGACCTGCAAGAACACAAAGATAAACACGAAAAAGATCTGGAAACCTTGAAGAATGAGAGAGAACAGCTTGCCTCAGTGAACCAGTCCCTCCAGGCAGAGAAAATGGGGAAACAGGATGAGTTGAATGCCCTCAAGGCTGATCTGCAAGAAAACAAAGATGCATACCACAAAGATCTAGAGATTTTGAAGTGCGAAAAGGAGCACCTCTCTTCTGTGAACCAGTCCCTTCAGACTGAGTGCCAGACCTTGCAAGCAGAGAACAAGGGACAACAGGAGATGCTGAATGCTCTCAAGGTAGACCTACAGAATGCCCAATATGGGTACCGTCAAGAATTAGAAACTTTGAAGAAGGAACAGGAACATCTCCATTCTGTGAACCAGTCCCTCCGGAGTGAGTGCCAGATCCTGCAGACAGAGAAAACTGGGCAACAGGAGGAGTTGAATGCCCTCAAGGCTGACCTGCAAGAACACAAAGATAAACACGAAAAAGATCTGGAAACCTTGAAGAATGAGAAGGATCATCTTGCCTCAGTGAACCAGTCCCTTCTTAAAGACCTTGAGGCAGCCCAGAAGGTGGGAGCAGAACTGGTCTCTGTCAGAGAAGTCACCCAACAGCGAGAAAATGAGCTTGAAACCCAAGTTCAGGAACTACAGGTGAAGATGAAAGAATTCTCAACACTGGTTGATGAAAGAGAGGCTGAAATAAGAAATCTTCACCTAGAAGTAAAGCAGCAAGAAGCTTCCAGGCTCAGCATTCGAGAGTCTGAGAAGGCTCTAAGAGCCAAATTAGAGACGCAGGTTGCTCAACTTCAAGTCCAGGTTGAAGAAGCCTCTAAACTTGCAACCGAGAAAAAATCAGAGCTGAGTTTGCTTCAAGATCAGTTTAAGGAGGCTGAGAAGCAGAAGCATGATGCCCGTCAGGCTAATGAAGTCTTGGAGAAAGCCGTTTCTGAGCTGCGCCTCAAGCAAAAACAAGAGCTTGAGGAGTACCACCACCAACTGGATGCCTTGGCAAAGGAGAAAGATACCCTTACCACTGTAAACCATTCCCTCCAGGCTGAGAGAAAGGCACAACAGGAGGCTCTGAATGACCTCCAGAGTAGCTTGCAGCAGGAAGTGAAGACCCTGAAAAAAGAAAAGGAGCATCTGTCTTCAATTAACCAGACACTTCAGAGGGAGTGTGATGCCTCCCAGAGACTCGGAGCAGATTTGGAGGCGAAGTTGAAGGGACAGACTGAATCAGTCCAGGCTACGAAAGAGGCTCTCCAAAAGAAAGAGAAGCAGAACCAAGAACTACAGGAGCAGCTCAGGGTTAAGACTGAAACTGTGGAGCACTACAAAGTACAGGTTAGGATCATCTTTTTTTTTTTTTGTTTTTTTTGTTTTTTTTGTTTTGTTTTGTTTATGCCAAAAAAAGTGGTACCAGGTGGAGTTCCTTAGGCTCAGAGTATCACCTCTCTCTTTCGTACAGGTAGAAAAAGCGAAAACTCATTACAACGGTAAAAAGCAACAACTCCTGGAGGAGCAGGAAGCTCGTCGGACCCTCCAGACCTCTTTGGAAACCAGTGAAAGTGAGGCAAAGGCCTTGAAGGCTGAGCTGAAACTGGTCTCCATGGAGCTGGAGAAGATCAAGGCTTCAGAGAAGTGTTTGATGGTGAAGGTCAAGAGTCTGGAGACGCAGGTCGGTGGAATGAATTGCGAGTGTATGTAGATGTTTGACAGGTTACATTTTAAAAAGTTTTATCAAAAACATGTTTTGTTTTTTTTTTGTTGTAGTTGGATTATGCAGACCGTCAGTTAAGAGAACAGAGAAAGCAGGAAGGCCAAAGCGTTAAGGTGAAACACAGAGAAAGCGTTTATGTGAAAATCCCAGAACATCCGCAGAATGCTAGCACGGAGAGCCTGGAGCTCAACCTGGATGATTCTCTGGATGCCGCTGGGTAACTTCTTCCTTATTTATTTCTTGGAAGATTACTCATCTTCAAGTGACAAAAAAGTGATGTGATTGTGAAGTTGACATCACTACTGGAATATCTCTCTCTCTCTCTCTCTCTCTCTCTCTCTCTCTCTGTCTCTCTCAGCAGTAAACGGTCCCTGCCTGGTGAGTCCAGCACTCCTTTGGTCCGAAGTTCCGAACGCTTAGCAGCAAAACGGCACGCTCAAGATGGAGGCTCTTTAGAGACGCTGTACTTCACTCCCATGATGCCACGGGCCAAGAAACGCGAAGGCGCGCCCAAGGATCACAAATTAGAAAGCAGCATCACGTCGCTCGGGGAGCTAACTCTGGATTCAGCAAGGAAGCCGAGCTCTTCGGTCCAGAGACGATGCACCACGCAAGTCATCAACATCACCATGACCAAGGTGGGGATCAAGGAAACGTTGTACATTTTGTATTGCTTTATCACCACATCTTAACGATATGCTAAATATCAATGTGGTGTTTGGTTGTGTTTTTTTTTTTTTTTTTTTTTTTTTATATTTTTTAGTTTATTTTAATCAGTGTTGTGCTCTCTGTAGAAAACTCCTCGCAGTGGTGCTGCAGACGCCGACACAGATGAATCCTTCTTCAGCCTGCACTCGGCTCAGTCGCAGCCCAATGTGGCCTCCCACAAAGCTCGGCCCGTCTCGGCAGAGATCTTTGAGGATCCCGACAAACTTCTCAGCCTTCCTGGGTATCGTCGTAGCACTGCTTATGGCACCGTTCCCCCACGAAGTGAGTATAAACACACGTTTAACCATCTTTATCTTCATATATTTGTCTTTTTATCCATCTGTATCCTTTTTTTTTTTTTTACCTTTCTATCTTCTTTCCCTCTGTATTTGTTTATTTTTCTAATTGTCTATCTGTATCTTTCTGTGTGTTTCCTCTTTCAGTCTGTCTAGCTCTGCCTCTCTTTCTACCTGCCTGTCTTTCTATCTCTCTCTCTCTCTCTCTCTCTCTCTCTCCATCTTTGCATCTGTCCATCTTTTGTTCTCATTCATCTATCTTTTGAATGACGTTTAAAGAAAAAAAGAAAACAGCAATTCACAGACTTACATTTTGTTCTCTGTCCGTCTGCAGCCTCAAGTGTGTTCTGTTTAGGATCCGAGTACGAGCCGGACCACCCCGCCGACGACTGGATGAGAATCGCAGAGCTGCAGTCGCGTAACAAAGCCTGTTTACCTCACCTGAAGAGCAGCTACCCGCTGGAGTCCAGGGTACGAACACAACCTGCTTTATAGAAAGCATTATGAGTGAGATGTGGATTGATTGATTAGTTAATTACTGCGCTTGTGCCGTTCTGTCCTGCAGCCCAGTCTGGGTTTCTCACACCTGCCTGTAACCGACGAGGACGTTCGTACCGGCGACCCTCACGAGACCATTCGCCGTGCCTCCATGGTCCCGTCTCAGCTCAAGGACTCGGTCGCTGCTCACCGGCTCTCCCTGGCTCCGCCTGCAGCAGCTGCGCATGGCTACGCCCCCTCACAACGTGCACCCCAGGTGTCTAAAACACGGGAAGTGCGATCCACACGCAGCCCCCTGGCCCCTAAACGGCCCGCAGGGCAAGTACAGGACTTGGACACACCCGAGGTGAGGAGCATCGTTACATCCTCGCGCATTTCAGTAGATTCTTAAAATTACAAATTTTTCATATTATTTATAAAATATATACACACACACACACACACACACACACAATATAATATCTCTTCAGGCGAAGAAGGCCGTCAGCTGCTTCCCTCGAACTCCTAAAGGGAGGAACCTTCGCTCTACCAGCTCGCAGAACATCGTGCCCTCTCTGGTGTGTGCGCGTGCTTTTATTCATACGGCACCTTTCTGATCCTCAGGTACACATTTGTGTACACATCGAGTGTTTTCAGACACTTAAATTTACTCTCTCTCTCTGTGTGTGTGTGTGTGTGTGTGTGTGTGTGTTCGTGTTGCAGGCTGATCGGAGGCAGTCCATGGCGTTCATGATTGATAATACTCCTAAAAAAGTTGCGCGTGGGGACAGCAGCCTGCTGCAGCGCGGCATCAGCAAACTCCGCAAATCCCCGCGCACCGCCAGCACGAAGTCACCAAAGATCACCAGCAGCGTGAAGAAAGTACGTGTGGTGGGTTAAAGGTCATGACTCTTAGCCCTAACCTTATAGATGATGTCTACGTCACAGTTCTGCTCGTTAAGTCCCTTTGTGAAGAGAAAATGTGCTGAAGTCTTGTGCAGTGGTTCCCAAACTGGGGTACGTGAGGTGACGGAGGGGGTACGTGAGGAAAATGCTGAGATTTACTGTTCTTTTAATTCCCCCTCACTAAATAACATTAAAATTCTAATTCATGTTTTTCTCACACCAAAAAATAAACTTGTGCCCCCTCCAGTGTACAAACAGCAAAGTTGCAATGTTCTAAAGGTCAAATACATGACATCCAATCAAATTATCCTGTCTTTCATGGTCAAAACTACATCCACTCAGTCATGCGTCAGTGCGCATCTTACTGCATGTCATTTATCGCCAGCACACGGCTATGTGATGAAGTTAAATAATAGCTCGTAACATTAAAATGGAGAAGTGGCTACAAAGACATCGGCCCACAACCACAGTCCTCTGACAGCAGTGGCCCAGGTCCCTCTAACAGCGCATCCGTAGCAAGCGTAAGTGTACCCACTGCTACTAGCCCAGTTCACGCTGATACAGTCAGTGTATAAGAAGTTGAAACGCAATCCGCAGAAAAACCATCAAAGAGGTGCAAGTATAATGAGAAATATATTTCTTTGGGCTTTACATACGCTGGCAGTGAAGAAATCCCCCAGCCACAGTGTGTATATGTGCAAAAGTACTCTCTAATAACTGCATGTAACCAGCATTTCTGTGCAGACATTTAGAAACACAGCATGCTACTTACTTTTTGCTAAATAAACCTCGAGAATTTTTTGAAAGACATTTAAAACAACTCGGGAGTAGTAAGACCCTTATAACAGCGTAGGAGAACCTAACTAGGAAGGGTCTGAAAGCATCCTACATGGGGAGTTGCAGAGTGGCTAAGATGGGCAAACCATTGTGGAGGACTTAATTCTTCCTGCTGCGTCTGATATAGCTGGTGTAATGCTTGGGGGGAAGGCCACAAAAAAAAAAAAAAAAAACAATAGAGAGGATGCCATTGTCAGACAACACAGTTTGAGAGAGGAGGTACACAAGAGGATATTAAATGCCTGGGGGGTACACCACTGTAAAAAGTTTGGGAACCACTGTGTTAGTGTGTTCTTGCAGCACTAAAAGACAATATGAAACACAGAGTATAGTCATGTGAACGCAAGTGTGTTAGTGTGGTGTCAGTTATTTATTTATTTATTTATTTATTTATTTATTTAAACTCGCTTTCCTCACAACTAAATCTGAGCCGTGTGTATCCGAACAGAGCCCGGCGTTCGGCAGTTTGCTCTGATTGATTAAAACAGGTAACGCAGTGTGCAGGTCACTAGTTTCTTCTCTGTTGTGGTGACTGGGACGGGGATGTGGGAAAAGGAAAGCTCTGGAGCACTAAGTATTTGGTGTCTCAGTCAGGAACTCCACGACATGCCTTACGTTCTAACTAACAAGTGACAATCGAATTTAGATATATATATATATTTTTGTTTTCCACACCCAGGCCACTCCCACAAGCAATTTGTCTCTTGCTAGTGTGAACGAAGGGTAAAGTGTGTGTGCACTAAGATTCGCATGGGGGGTAATTTTAGTCCTATAATAATAATAATAATAATAATAATCTCTTCCTCTCACTCTTTTCCTCACAGTTGACGAAATTCAGGATGAAGATGTGAGACTGCATCCTTCTTCGTCCTGTAAACAACGTGCAATAGAAACATACAATGTCAGGATACTGATCCCGAATGTTTGGTTGTGGATTTTTTTTATCTACTTTTTATAATCTTATAAATTTATATATAGAATCAGAGGAACTTCATTGCACTTACTGCTCTCGTCTTGTCGTGTGGACTTTTCCATTTTGACCACAGCGTTATTGACCAAAATGACATCTTGGGGTAAGGGGGAAAAACTCACTACATTCTGCTATTGCCTTAAGACTGCTGTTCTTATCCTATGCGATACAAACGGGAAGCAGTTGATCTCGTTGCCTACCTAGGCAGCCTCTGACCATCATCTCTTCCACTGTGTTCTGCATGTTGTGTATCGTGGTACGTCATAAAACTGATTATCGGCACATCCCATCCATTATAGCGTGTTCTTAATTTTAAATGATTCGATGTTGATTGAATGCTTTTGTTTATTGCAGGAAACATTTATTTCCACAGAGCTGTAAATATTCAGAATCGTTTATAATAGCTTATTTTTTCTCTTTATATTTTTTGTGGTTTAATTTTTTATCCTGCTGTTTTCTCTCTCTCTCTCTCTCTCTCTCTCTCTCTCTCTCTCGTGTGTGTGTGTGTGTGTGTGTGTGTGTGTGTGTCTAATTTTCCTGTGGGCATTTTTAAATGCTTCTGGACATTTATTTTTTGTCTTTTTACTCATTTTCTACAATCCAACAATCAAAAAAAAGGGGTTCCTAAGAGTGTTCCTACTCACAACACTGATTTCTCAGTTAATCTATACATGTATATATTTGTATTTTTGGTTGTCCTGGTGTTCTGTCTATACTTTGTTTTATATATATTTTCACTTTTTTTCCGTTTTCGTTTCGTGTATAGAAATTAAACTCTCATGGAAGTGACGGTGTGTGTGGTGTCTTTTTATTTTCTGTTTCACTGCTTTACACTTTCATTTCTTTTAATAATCACTGTAAGGGTTTAAATGTGAAAGACATCTTACTCTTGCCACTTTTAATGCAGAGTCAATGGTGCTGTTTCAAAGCAAACGCTGCACACTAATTGTAATTACATTAGGTATCTGTGGTGTCATGTAGCATGATAGTTAGAAAGCAACTGTTTATGAAATACCTCCTGAGGAACAAGCATTGATTTTTCTAAAACCTAAAATGTCCATCCTAAACCTTGTGCTTCTAATCAGAGTCTGGTCTGGTGTACCTGCGCTTGCTTGTCGATGTCGGCCATTTTGAAAACTCAAATCGAGCAGCAACGTGGAGGAAACGATGTTCTAATCCTACGCTGTCTTTCGTTAATAACTTATCAAGAAGTCATGTGACAAACAAAAAAATGCTTGTGACTTTATTTGTTTCGGTGAATAGACTGAAAAATTTGTTAATTCTGTCATTTCCAAATACTAGATCACTGAAGGTGTAGGGCAACGCTTTGAAAAACAAAAAACATTTCATTTAACCGGATGTGACCACAGGGTTGCCAAAGTCCGTGTGACAAAAGCAGACAGATGCAGTGTTGCAGAGTCTCTTCAGTTGAGCGACACCTAATGCAAAGTGTCGAGAAGTCTGCTAATGTCTGACGTCATCTACTAATTTGCATATTTACTGATTCGTCACTGTGTTGCTATTCTGACGACAGAATAGCAGCATAAATGGATCCTGAAGAAGTCACGCTCAAGTTCTATCATGTCTGCTAGCTATCTCACGTTGATTTGTACGTTCCCGTTAAAGGCGTCTCC